>ML271256.1:0-50531 GCA_005239495.1 Nicotiana undulata
AGTGGTGTCCAGTTGGACAAGGATCTGACTTATGAGGAGGAGCCGGTAGCTATATTAGATAGGGAGGTTGCCAGCTGAGGTCGAAGAGTTATCCTTCGGTCCATGTTCAGTGGAGAGGTCAGCATGCCGAGGAAGCTACTTGGGAGTCCGAGTCCGATATGAGGAGTCGTTATCCCCACCTTTTCTCAGACTCAGGTATTTTTCTATGTCCGTTCGAGGACGAACGTTTGTTTTAGAGGTGGAGATTGTGATGACCCAAAAGGTCATCCTAAGTAATTTTAGCTATACCTTTGTTCCGAGGCTCTGAAAGCCTCCGTTGATCTCACCTCGATATGCGTGCGCAACCCGGGTGTATAGTCGGGAAGCTTCTATGTGAAAATCTGATAAAAATGGAAATCTTATAATAAATAATTGAATAAAGTTGACTTTGGTCAATATTTTTGGTAAAAGGACCCGGACCCGGACCCGTGATTTGACAGTCCCGGAGGGTCCGTAGGAAAATATGGGACTTGGGCGTATGCCCGAAATCGAATTCCGAGGTCCTAAGCCCGAGAAATGAATTTTTAAAGAAAATTGTTTTCTGAAAAAAATAAAGGATGTTGAAAATGAATAATTATGTGAAAACCGTGTTACCGGGCCCGTATTATGGTTCCGGATCCCGGAACAGGTTTATTATATGTCATGTGACTTATCTATGAAGTTTTGTGTAAAACGAACTTGGAATGACGTGTTTCGGATCAAAATTGGAAAAATTAAGCTTTATGAAGTTTTAAGAAATTTCTATGAGTTTTGAGGTTTAATTCCTTGTTTTTGATGATAATTTAGTTATTTAAATGCTTGAACAAGTCCGTATGATGGGTTGGGAGTCGTGTGTGTTTTTGGTTTTGAGACCCGAGGGATCGGGTGAGTTTCGGGTAGCTAACGGGGTGTAAAAGTGTTAGAAAAATCTGGTGTTTCTCCTGTTTCTGGTGTCAGGCCTTTTCTTCAGTGCGATCGCATATGCATGTCCGCGATCGCACAACATTAGGTTGGTAGGGGAAAAGTTTACTCTATGTGATCGCATAGAGTTGTCCGCGATCGCATAGGGTGTAGGTGTGTTAAGGTGGGGAGCTGGGTAGTTATTCAATGCGAACGCACAGCTCTTCCGCGATCGCAGAAGTATATGACCAGGCTTCTCTGCGGTCACATCCGTTGTCATGCGATCGCATTTCACAGGATCCCTACTCAGTACATGGGGTCGGTTGTACTGATGCTACACTTGCACTTCTTTATGTTGTGCAGATCCCGCAGCCGGACCCAGTGGACATCGTTAGAGGGAGTATCTTTCAGTCCATCTCGGAGATAGCAAGGTAGACCCGCAGACGTTCGTGGGCCTTGACGTCTCCTCTATCCCTTTTTCTTCCTTCCTGTCTTTTTCATTTATTTTCAAAGACAGTTGTATACAGTTATTGTTCAGCCCTTGGTTTTAGTAATCTTTTAGTATGTTCGTGAGTTAGTGACTCCAGATTTAGGGATTGTTATAACGTATTGTATTTGTTTAAATCATTTAGTTATTTTTTTTAAATCTATTTTCGCTGCTAAATCGTAAACTATTTTTGGTTAATTCTGTTAATTGGGTGTTATCATGTTAGTTTAACTGCTCACGTTGGCTTGTCTAGCGGGTTCAACGTTAGACGCAGTCACGGCCTGAAGGTGGGAATTCGGGCCGTGACAACATACTAGTATTATTTCATATGTGCTAACGTCCTTTTTACTGGGGGCACTGCATCTTCAATAGATGCAAGTAGTTCCATAGCAGGTGGTATTGATCAGTGATAGAAGCACACCCTCTCTTCAGCTGATTTGGTGAGCCCCACTTCATTCGGGTTCCTGTATTTTCTATCCTTTGTACATAGCGTTTTGAGGTATAGCCAGGGCCTTGTTGCCGGCATTGTCATAGCACTATTTTGTTCATGCCAGAGGCTTTGTAGACATAGTGTGGGTTGTATCTGTTTTGGGAAGGATAAACTAAAAATGTTGTAATTGTATTATCTGTTCCACTTTAATTATGATTGTACGATGTACTGTTTGAAGACTTGTTATGACGTAATTAATGAAAATAATTCGGTGTTGTTCACATGCTTTCTTACTGTCTAATTAATGAAATTACTCTTCTCATTATTTGTGGGTGATTTGGGTAGACGACACTATGTGGGCTTGCTCAACCGAGGTGACTCTGTTGAGCACCGATCGCGTTCCCCGAGGTCGGGGCGTGACAAACTTGGTATCAGAGCCTAAGTTTTTAAAGTGTCCTAGGATGTCTCAGAGCTGTATCTAGTAGAGTCCTTCTTATCGGTGTGTTGTCGACCACATCTATAATTAGGAGGATACTTGGGTATTTAGGAATAATACCCTTCTTTGATGATCTAGTTTGTGCGATAAAGTTGATTGTAAGATTGTTCCTGCTTTAACCCGTGCATTGCTCTGATTTTCAGTATATGGGAAGAAAGCAAGAACTGTCCAAGGAGCCAATGCCTTCCCAGGAATGGCAATTGAACCTTTACTTGATTATGCGGGTGAGTACCCAAGGGGTGGGAATATTCCCTCGACTACTACATTGCCTGATTCCAGTGCACCTGGCCAGACCGACCTGTCCCTATACCTACTGAGGGTGCAACGATTCCCCCGACTGATATTCCAGTTCCACCTCCAGCCCCAACTTCCGGTCCTGGTGTATCCGAATCTTAGGGGAGCCATACATATGTTGGCTCAAATAGTGGCTTCGATGTTTCACCCACTTCTTCAAGTGATCCAGGGGATTCCACTAGTTCCAAGGTGAACAGATTCCTCCAGTTGGACCCTCCGATGTCCACGGGTACTGATATTGAGAAGGACTCCCAGGATTTTATTGACGAGATGCACAAGACACTTCGAGTTATGCGTGCTACTGAGACGGAGGGAGCAGAGTTGGCCTCCTACCGCCTGAAATGGGTGGCCTATTCATGGTTTGAGATGTGGGAGGACTCCCATGAGGAGGGGATCCCTCAGGCGAGGTGTAGTGAGTTTGTCGATGCTTTCATTTGATCATTTCTTTCATGCAGAGAATAAGGCAGCCCGTACCGCCGAGTTTCAGAGCCTGAAACAAGGTTGCATGAGTGTGTGGGAGTATCATATGATATTGGTGTGCCTTTCCGAATATTCCATCGACGTGTTGCCTACTATGGAGGCTAGAGTGCGCCGGTTTGTGCAGGGCCTTATCCCCATGGTTATTAATGAGGCAGTTACAGCTGCCTTGAATTCTGATATGAACTATGATAAGATGGTGGTATTTGGTCAAGCCACAGAGACCCGCAAGTTGAAGAATAGAATGGAGCGAGAGAGTAGAAACAAGGCCCAATCAGTAGGCAACTTCAGTGGTACTTCTGGCGGTGGTGGTGGTGGTGGTAGGACAACTTTCAGGGGAGGGTCATCTGGGACTTCCCAGTATTTTTCCCAGTTATCAGTCAGTGCTCCGCCATCGGGGCCCAGTCAGCAGTAGGGGAGCCATTTTAGGCCTAGCCAGAGCAACAGGGGATCCCACCAGCAAGGTCGGTCAGTTGGGAGATTTTAGCAGCAGCGGAGGCCCCCATGTCCTAGGTGCGGGAAGATGCACTTTGGGACCTGCTACATAGAGCAACCTTTATGCTACGGATGAGGTATGAGGGGTCACATTCAAAGGGATTGCCATTCGTCTCACCAGAGCATGGGCAGAGGTACAACATAACTAGCCAGTTCTGCAGTTACTACATCTGCAGCACCTCCTCCAGCTCGAGGCCCGCAAGGCGTGGTGCAGGTAGGGGTGGTACATAGAGTTCGGGAGGACCCGGCCGTTTCTATGCTATGAGGGGTCGCTAGGGTTTAGAGGCTTCTCCAGATGTTGTCACAGGTATATTGACTGTCCAATCTCACGATGTGTATGCTCTTATTGATCCCAGTTCCACTTTGTCATATGCCACTCCCTATATTGCTACGGAACTTGAGATAGAATCGGAACAACTCCAAGAGTCGTTCACTGTATCCACTCCGATTGGCGAGTTTATTGTGGATGCGCGGGTTTATAGGGATTGTGTTGTCACGATACATGGTCGGGACACCATGGTCGATCTCATTGAATTGGGGATGATTTATTTTGATATAATAATGGGGATGGATTGGCTTTATTCATGTTTTTCCAAGCTTGACTATCGAACCAGAACCGTTAGGTTTAAATTTCCACATGAGTCAGTGATTGAATGGAAGGGGGATGATGTGGTGCCAAAGAGGAGGTTTATTTCTTACCTTAAGGCCATAAAGATGATTAACAAAGGGCGTATCTACCATTTGGTCCGGGTTACAAACACCAATGATGAGGCACCTACGCTTGAGTCTGTGCATGTTGTGAATAAATTTCCGGAGGTCTTTCCAGATGAGATCCCTAGGATCCCGCCATACAGGGAGATTGATTTTGGGATTGATGTGATGCCAGGCACGCAACCTATACTTATTCCACACTACAGGATGGCACCAACAGAATTGAAGGATCTAAAGGAACAATTGAAAGATTTGTTAGAGAATGGTTTCATTTGGCTGATTGTATCACCTTAGGGCGCACCAATTCTATTTATAAGAAAGAAGGATGGGTCGCTAAGAATGCGTATTGACTATCTCCAGCTCAACAAAGTTACAATAAAAAATAAGTACCCGCTAAGATAGAAGACTTGTTTGATCAATTGCAGGGTGCTAAGTACTTCTCCAAGATCGATTTAAGATCCGGGTATCACCAATTGAAGATCAAGGAGATGGATATTCCAAAAATAGCTTTCAGGACTCGGTATGGGCACTTTGAATTTTTGGTAATTTCTTTCGCACTAACAAATGCCCCCGCAGCTTTCATGGATCTTATGAATCGGGTCTTCAAATCTTTCCTTGACTCCTTCATGATTGTGTTTATTGACGATATTCTTGTTTATGTGTAGAGTCGGGAGGAACATGCCAATCATCTCAGGGAAGTTTTGCAGACACTGTATCAGCACCGATTATGCGAAGTTTTTGAAATGTGAATTTTGGCTTGAATCTGTCACGTTCTTGGGTCATGTTGTCTCTAGAGAAGAATTGAGGTTGATCCCCAGAAAATTTCAACCGTGCAGAATTGGCCTAGACCTACTACTCCAACAGAGATTCGCAGTTTCTTGGGCTTAGCTGGATGTTATAGGAAGTTTGTGGAGGGGTTCTCTAATCTTGCCTCTCCGTTGACTAAATTGATGCAGAAGGCGGTTAAGTTCCAATGGTCAGATGCTTGTGAAAGGAGCTTCTAGGAGTTAAAATCGAGATTGACTGCGGCACCAGTGTTGACCATACCAGAGGGTACATATGGGTTTGTGGTATACTGTGATGCTTCAAGAATCGGACTTGGGTTGTTATTAATGCAACATGGCAAGGTGGTAGATTATGCTTCTAGGCAACTCTAGAATCATGAAAAGAACTATCCAACACATGACTTGGAGCTTGCGGCAACGGTATTTGCATTGAAGATTTGGAGTCATTATTTGTATGGGGTCCATGTGGATATATTCACGGACCATAAGAGCTTTCAATATATTTTCAACAAGAAGGAATTGAATCTGAGGCAGAGAAGATGGCTTGAGTTACTCAAGGATTACGACATCGATATCCTATATCATCCAGGGAAGGTTAATGTTGTGGCAGATGCTTTTAGCCGGAAATCTATGGGTAGTTTGGCTCACTTAGAGGCATATCAAAGGTCGTTGGCCAAGTAGGTTCGTCGGTTGGCTAGTTTTGGGAGTTCGTCTTGCGGACTCTAGTGAAGGAGGGGTGATTGTGCAAAATAGGGCCGAATCGTCGCTTGTGGTGGAAGTCTAGGAGAAGCAATTCAACGATCCATTGTTGGTACAATTGAAGGAGGGGATTCATAAAAATAAGACCATGGCCTTTTCTCTTGGCATGGACGATGGTACCCTAAGGTACCAAGGGTGACTATGTGTTCCAAATGTGGACGATCTCCATGAAAGAATCATGACCGAGGCCCATACTTCTAGGTATTCCGTACACCCGGACTCTAAAAAGATGTATCATGATCTTAGGGAAGTCTACTGGTAGAATGATATGAAGAGAAATGTATCGGAATTTGTGGCAAGATGTCCAAATTGTCAGCAAGTGAAGGCCGGGCACCAAAGGCCCGGTGGGTTGGCACAGAACATAGAGATTCCGATGTGGAAATGAGAAATTATCAATATGGGCTTTATGGTGGGACTAACTCGCACTCCTAGCAAGTTCGACTCGATTTTGGTGATTGTGGATCAACTCACGGAATCAACTCACTTGTTACCTATTAAGGCTACCGATACAGCAGAACAATAGGCTCAGTTGTTTATCAAGGAAATAGTCAGGTTGCATGGCACTCTAGTTTCTATTATCTCATATCGAGGGGCACATTTCACGGCTAATTTTTGGAAGAAATTTCAACAAGGTTTGGGTACTCAAGTAAATCTCAACACAGCCTTTCACCCGTAGACTGACGGACATGCAGAGCGGACTATTCAGACGCTTGAGGATATGTTGCGCGCTTGTGTTCTTGACTTCAAAGGTAGCTAGGATGATCATTTGCCGCTCATAGAATTTGCCTATAACAACATTTATCATGCCAGCATTCAGATGGCACTATTCGAGGCTCTATGTGGTAGGAGATGTATATCTCCCATTGGGTGTTCAAGATTAGGGAAGCAGAGTTAATAGGGACATACCTCGTACATCATGCTATGGAAAAGGTTAAGATCATTACAAAATGATTGAAGACTGCTAAGAGTCGTCAGAAATCCTATTCAGATGTTCGTCGGAGGGATTTGGAGTTCAAAAAAGATGATTGGGTATTCTTGAAGGTTTCCCTTATGAAGGGTATAATTGGTTTGGTAAGAAAGAGAAATTGAGTCCGAGGTATGTCGGATATACAAAATTACTTAGAGGATCGGTCAGGTGGCTTGCAGGCTAGAACTACCTCCAAAGATGTCTTTAGTGCACCCGATGTTCCATGTGTCCATGTTGAAGAAGGTGATTGGAGATCTGTCGCTTATTGTTCCAGTTGAGACTATAGAGATTAATGAAGAATTGATTTATGAAGAAATTCCAGTTGCCGTCCTTGATAGGCAAGTCCGTAAGTAAAGGAACAAAGAAATTGCCTCCGTGAAAGTACTATGGCGGAACCAACGGGTTGAAGAGGCCATCTGGGAAGCCGAGGAAGAAATGAAGAAGAATTACCCTAATTTATTTGAATAGCTATATAACTGAATCTATGATGTTAATAGCAAGTTTTCTACAAATCATACTTTCCCGGTACAACTTGTATTAAGAATACTCCCTCTTGGTAATGCAATGTTTATGGCGTTGTTGCCGGTGTTGTTTTAGTATTATTTTGTATTGTTGTGTTGTGGTTGTGATGTTAGGATTGGTTTTTGGGATACTCTGACAAGTGGATAGGTCAGTTACAGGCGGAACTTTGGCGAAAAGTTTGGAAATTTGGGGAGTTAGTCTAAATTCTGGAGTTGTTGGTGTGTGATATAGCATATGGATCACATTAGGCGTTGATGGTGATTTTGGCCCTCATTCGAGGACGAATGATCCTAAGCGGGGGAGGATGTAAGGCCCCATAATTTTTTTCCTAAAACCCGGGATTTTGTGGTGCTAGGGTAGGCTTATGTGTTGGTGAATGAAGTTAAACAGTGCGCTGGGGATTAAAGAAATTTTTTGGCAGAAGAGCACGTTTCTGCTCTCTACGGGCCGCAGAACGGCCGCAGAAAATTGGGCAAGTTTGGATGTTATTGTGAGGTCAACTATGTGATCACAAAACCGTTTCGCGGGCCGCACATCGATCGCGGAACCATCATGAAAATTTTTCGAAGGGAGATTCTGCGACGCATTATGCGACCCCAGAATAGGTCTGTGGACCACATAGTGGCCGCAGAGTAGGGCAGAACTGCCCAGTTCCGGAGAGCCATTTCACAACCCATTTTGTGGACCGCAGAATCATTATGCGGTCGCATATGCGACCGTAGATTGTGGTCCGGGGCTTTATTTTTCTAGTTTTTATAACCCAACCCCTTACATTATATAGACTCTATGGGCCATTTCTTAAGTAAAAACCTGGTATTTTAAGAGTAAGAGAGTGCTTTGGAGTGGGAGAGTGTTACTTAACAATTTGTTCTTCAATTCTTGCTCAAAACTTGGTAGCAAAGGAAACTCACTAGGTCTTTATCATAGAGGTAAGATTCTACACCCTAAATCTCAATTTCGAAACTTAACTAAAAATAGATAATTAGTAAGGAAATTCGTGGGTGTGGAAGTTGTTCATTTTGCATGCATGTGTTATCAAGGGGTGTAGGAAGATTGTTGAGCCAAAAATGGTAGATAATGGGTGGTGGGGTGATAGAATCCACCATAGGGGGACCTTGAACCTTAATGCACACCTAGTGCTTGATAAAATTTCCAATGAGCTGGAACCATGATCATCTTCCTAAGTTTTTGTTCAGTTTGTTATATTTCTAAAATAGATCAAAGTTGCTAACATTTACGGAACATTCTAGAGTATAAGGAAGCTCAAGTGAGGTATGTTGGCCAAACTCTTCACTTAGAATTAAACCCCACAATATCCTTGTAAGTTCCGTGATTCTTATTATAAATTGATTAATTCGAACAAGTTGCGTGTCAAAATAAATATGCGTTCAATATGTACTCCAATGATTCTTGTTATGTTGAGTTACCGTTAGAGAATGCAGTTTAAGTGTGGGATGTGTGGCATTGGGTAAGGACCTTAAAACGTGTTTCTAGTGTAAGTTATCATGTCTAATTGTGTAAGAAATCACATGCGCTTAAGACCCTAAACTGACCAAATATTTGTTTAAACTCTTTATTTGGGAGGCCTTGTTGTCAATTATCCACAACGGTATTTGAAAGTTAAAGAAGAGAGCAAGAAATGTGATGTGCAGCCTCGTGCCAAGAATTGTATTGCAATATATCAGTGCTAATGGTCTCCCAACTTAAAATGTTAAACTTGCTTGAAATTACCTTTTCCCTAATATGACACTTTGTTACTATCTGAGTCTCTTATTGATTTCGTGTTTCCTTCTCCGTTTATTGTTACTCGTTCTATTGAGAGGGTGTTTAGTTTTACATACTAGTACTATTCCATATGTGCTAACGTCCTTTTTGCTGGGGAACTGCATCTTTAATGGATGCAGGTGGCTCCATAACAGATGATACTGATCATTGATAGCACCACACCCTCTCCTCAGCTGATTTGGTGAGCCCCACATCTTTTCGGGGTCCTCTATTTTCTATCCTTAGTACATAGCATTTTGAAATATAGCCGGGACCTTGTTGCCGGCATTGTCAAAGCACTCTTTTGTTCCTATTAGTGGCTCCATAGACATAGTGTGGGTTGTATATGTTTTGGGGAGGCTAAACTAAAAATGTTGTATTGTGTCATCTTTTCAACTTTAACTATGATTGTACAGTCTACTGTTTGAAGACTTGTTAATGACGTAATTAATGGAAATGAACCGGTGTTGTTCACATGACTTCTTACTATCTAATTAATGAAATGCACTCTTCTCATTATTTGTGGGTGATTTGGGTAGACGACACTATGCATGCTTGCTCTACCGAGGTGACTCTATTGAGCATCGATTGCGCGCCCCGAGGTCAGGGCGTGACAAACAACCTCATTTATTTCGGATTTTTTTGGTTATTATAGCAAAGTTATTGTCACGCCCCAACCTCGAGGAGCGCGACCGGCGCTCAACCGAGTGAACCCAGTCGAGAAAACCTATTAAGACTTTCCTACCCAACTCATTCATAAACCAAGAAGGGAACGCGTCACCATTTGTTAAACAAGGGAGGGAGCAGTTATATAAATATATACACGCTACTAGTTCATTTTACTTATACACATTTCACCATAGTTAAGTTTCCAAAAGTTCATGCAGTTTTCAATTTAGGGGAAGAGAGCTCAAATACAAGTTGATCCAACGGCCACCCCAACCCCCATACATGACTCACATAAATGTCTATGGAGCCTCTAAAGATACAAAAGACTAACATGACGATGTCGACGACAAGGCCCCGGCTATACCTCAAAATATGGTAATTTGTACAAAAGGAATACAACATATACTACACATGACCCCAGAAGGAAGTTGGGGCTCACCAAGACTACTGTGACGGGAGAGAGAGAAGGCACCACTATCTGCGATCAACTCTATCAGCTACGGAGCCACCTACATCCATTAAAAGATATAGCGCCCCCGACAAAAGGGACGTTAGTACCATCGAATAATACTACTATGTATGAATAAACCTCCTATAATACTTGGCCAAACCCAAGAAACTGCGAATCTCTGTTGGAGTGGTACGTCTAGGCCAATCCTTTACTGCTGCAATCTTTTGAGGGTCAACCTTAATTCCTTCTCCGAAGACGACATGACCCAGAAATGTAACAAATTTAAGCCAAAATTCACATTTCGAGAACTTTGCATACAATTGGTGTTGATGAAGAGTCTGTAGAACTGTCCTGAGGTGGTCAGCGTGATCCTCTCGACTTCGTGAATATACAAGGATGTTGTCAATGAACACTATCACAAAGGAGTCAAGAAACGGCTTGAAGACTCGATTCATAAGGTCCATGAAAGCCGCCAGGGAATTTGTTAGCCCGAAAGACCTTACCATAAATTCAAAGTGCCCATACTGGGTTCTGAAAGCTGTCTTTGGAATATCCTGCTCCCTTATCTTTAATTGATGATACCCGGACCGCAAATCAATTTTGGAGAAGAACTTAACACCTTGCAATTGATCAAACAAGTCATCTATCCTAGGCAATGTATATTTATTTTTTGTTGTGACTTTGTTGAGTTGCCGGTAGTCAATACACATCCGCAGCGATCCATCTTTCTTTCTGACTAAGAGAACCGGTGCGCCCCAAGGCGACATACTCGATC
Organism: Nicotiana undulata; assembly: GCA_005239495.1. Lineage (NCBI taxonomy): Eukaryota > Viridiplantae > Streptophyta > Magnoliopsida > Solanales > Solanaceae > Nicotiana > Nicotiana undulata. Next base: position 11,001 of record ML271256.1, read on the forward strand.
GGACGAAACCTTTCTCTAGCAAATCCTTCAGTTGTTACTTCAGCTTTTTCAACTCCGCCGACGCCATTCTATAAGGTGGAATGGATATCGGTTGCGTGCCTGGCATTACATCAATCCTAAAATCAATTTCCCTGTCTGGAGGGATCCCCGGGAGCTCATCCGGAAAGACATCGGAGAATTTATTCACAATTGGCACAGATTCAAGGGTAGGCACCTCAAGAGTGGTGTCCGCAACTCGGACCAAGTGATAAATACACCCCTTCCTGATCATCTTTATGGCCTTAAGGTAAGAAATAAACCTACCTTTCGGCATAACACTATTCCCCTTCCACTCAACAACTGGCTCGTTAGGAAACTCAAGCCTCATAATTCTGGTTCGGCAGTTGAGTTTGGAAAAACATGAATAAATCCAATAGATCCCCATTATTACATCAAAATCGATCATCCCTAGTTCAATAAGATCGGCCATGGTGTCCCGACCACGCCCCGTGAGAACACAATCTCTATAAACTCGCGCGGCTTTAATAGACTCGCCAACCGGAGTAGATACAGAGAATGACATGAAGCTATTCCGGTTCTATCCTAAAGCTTGTAGCAACATAAGGAGTAACATAGGATAAAGAAGACCCGTGATCACTAAGGGAATACACATCATGGGATTGAACAATCAATATACCTATGAAAACATCTGGAGAAGCCTCTACACTCTGTCGGCAACTCATAGCATAGAACCGTCTGGGTCCTCCCGAACCCCGTGAACCATGCCCTGCGGGTGCTGGAGAGCCTCGAGCTGGTGGGTGTGCTGAAGATGTAGTAGTTGTAGACTAGATGGCTGAGCTATGCCCCTGCCTGCACCATGGCGGGATGCACAAAACTCCCTCTGAATATGGCATCTCATCCCGCATCCATAACATACTGGCATGTCCAGATAGCAGACTCCCGAATGTATCCTCCCATATTTACGGCATGGGGCCCTCTGTTGCTGCTAGAATCTCCCTTCTGATCGACCCTGATGGTGGAACCCCCTGCTGCCCTAGCTGGGCCTAGAGTGACTCCTCTGTTGTTGATCGTGCCCTGATGGCGAGGCACTAGATGAAGACTTAGCATAAGACTGGGATGGCCCTGATGATCCTCTCCGATAAGCTGGTCTCCCACCTCCAAATTAATCCCCAAGGTTGCCCGCTGATCGGGCCCTACTGGTACCTTCCCGTTCCATCTTGTGTGTTTTAATTTCCGATCCTCTGTAGCTTGGGCAAATGCCACCATCTTCCCATAGTTCATGTCAGAATTTAGAGTAGCGGTGGCAGCCTCATTAATAACCAACGGGCTAAGGCCCTGCACGAATCTACGCACCCTAGCCTCCATAGTTGGCATCATATGAACGACATACTTTGTCAGGCGCACAAAGTCCACGTGGTATTCCCATACACTCTTGTTGATACCCAATTTTTCCTCAAATTATTTTTAAACTTGTATATAAGCTTTCAAAATCACTCTTTGCAATAAGGAGTATTTTTCCATATTTTTATCTAAATTATTTCCCTATTTATTTAATAATTCATAAATTGTGCTCTAAAATAATTTCAAAATATTTTCCAGTTCAGTATGTCATTTATAATCACTTTTTACTTATTAAAATCCAATTATTTCTTAAATTGGCCGATTGGGTCTTATTTAATTGCAATTACAATCACTTTTGCAAATATGGCCCAATTAGACATTTTATACCTTTTAAAATTCGAATTTATGTGTCTTACATTTTTAATATTAGTTAATTATTATAATTTTACCTATTTTAACTTAATTTTATTTTTATACAATTATTAGCTATTTTAATTAATTAATTATCTATTTTTACGGGTATTTAACAATTAGCCACATTTATTTAAACCTTAGACACATTTTAAACCAAATTAATCCCAACCCAAGCCCCAATTAAATACCCATCCCAATCCTAATCCATATCCGGCCCACCCTTAATTAAATCTGAGACGTTGATCAAATAAGATCAACGACCCAGATCCCTCCTTTCCATAATTAACTCTCACCTACCCCCTTCCCCCGTCTCATTTTCGAGACTCTTCATCTCTCTCTATCTCTCTGTTACTCTCTATAGCCTTCTCTAGAAGCCTCCTAGGCTCCTCTTCTCCGATGGATTCCCTCCCTTCTCTGGCCACCCCTGACCACCATCCTTTCGGCCACTAGCCTCCACGACGCCTCCTTTCTCCGGTTCCCTTCATCTCTGAAGCCTTCAATGGCTTCGACCATGCCAAATAGCTGATGTGGTTACTGCTTGGGTTGTTTCCGGCCTTCTCCGGTGGGGTCTTGACACGGCTATGCCAGAGCTACCATGATCTTTGAGTTTCACAGCAGGTTCTCCTATTTTCTCTAGGTTTCTTATGAAACCCTAATTCTTTTTGCCTAAACTCCCTAAATCCCTGGTATTCCTGAATACTCCTACCTATTTCTTTATGTCTTACTTTATTCCCAACTGAATCTTTAAGATCCATCAGCCTTAAACGTTTTGCTTTTTTTTTAAAAAAAAAAGGGTTTCTCTGAGTTTTCTACACCTGTTTAAAACTGATTTCCTCCTTATGTTTAAACTTTCCTTTGCATATATCTATTTATTCTATGCTCTTGATGCTTTTTAACTTACCCATGGTGAAAAGCCCTAATTTGTTTTAAACCTTTGTGTTGGTTCTTCCTACTGCCTATTTCTTGTTAAGTTTTCTGTGATTATCATGCTTCGAATGATTCTTAGTCTGTTTGTGGCATCTCCGTGTGATTATATTCGTATGATGGTTCATCTCTTTCCTCTTTCTGTCAATGTTGCTAGACTTTTCTGTTGCTACGATTGCTTGTCTTACTTATTTATATGCTGAAGTATGGTGTTATAACTCTCTCTTGACTGACTCTAGACCCCTTACTTGATGGCTTGATTGAAAGGTTCCTGTAAAACCCTAGAATGCTATTCGATTGTTTAAGTTAATTGATTTGTTGTAATATTTTATTCTATTGAATCACTCCTTAATTGGAGTTTCTGAATTTGGTCTTAATTGTTTACCTTATTGTTTAGAAAAACTGATTCTCTCCTTGTGGAGTCTTGACTGATTTTCACTTACCTTATATACTATGTGTTTTGCCGTTTGAATTTGAATTCCTTGACCCAAGGGAATGATTGTCTTGATTCCTTAATTAATTGATTCCGAGTTTCCCTATTACTTAACAAGCCTGGATCCTTTCCTTATTTAAGTATGGTACTGATTTTCTTTACCTTATGTGGCTGCATGTCTTTACCATTTCTGAGTTTGAATACCATAATTCAAGGGAACCGTGTCATTAATTTCCTGAATGAATGGGATTCTTCCTTCTCCTATCACCATGCATTTGTGATTCTTACCTTATGTGATCACCTGTTTTCAACTATAAATACTCCACTCTTTCAATATTGAATGAACACACACATACATCAATACTATACTACTCTCTTGTGCTCTTTCTTTCTGTCTCTTTTTGCTCTACTTGCTGCTCTCTACTCTTGCCTATTATTAGCCGACTGCAAGCCAAGGCTAATAGTGCTATCACTTTGCTCTTCTGCTTTGCTCTCTCTCTCTTAACACTAGTATGTTCTAATTTAAGTTTACAACATCCTAAAACAATATGTTTTAATTCTGGTTAAGACTCTTGTTGTTTCTTTTGTGCTTTTACTTATGGTTCTATTGCCTACCATGTAACTAGTATGTCTACTCTCTTTCTATGATCTCTCTTCTTCTTCTAGCCTAGCATGACTCTTGTTTTCCTCTCTATGATTTTTACTTCTTCTTTCTGCATATCTAGCATCTCTCATGTATGTTTCTTTATTAATTGCCTGGCTTCTAATGCACCTGTAATACTTAGTATTCTCAGATTTGTATCTCCATCTATAATTTATGATAAACTCTTGGCATATCACATTCTGTGAAAATCTGTAACTATGTTCTAAGGACTGATTACTGCAAATATGCTGCTACCATTGCTTGTCCCTAATCCCTTTCCCCTATTTGTGTTTGCTTTCTTGAATTCTGCATATCTGCTGAGTTGTGACCATTCTACTGCTTCTTTTTCAAACTGGTTTTACATAAAAGATCTTTATATTATCCTCTAAAGCCATGTTATTTCAAAACTCCCTTTCAAACTCAACTCTTTTTTTAACTACTCCTTCCTGCACTTCACACTACTCTTAGACCTTTAGGTTCCACCCCCTCAGTGTGAGCATTGCTTAGGGACCTTGAGTTCCCTCTGAACTTTGACACACTGAGGCAGGTAATTCTACACTGCACCTATCTCAACTTTGGCAACTGCTGGGTGCTGGTATTGGCCAGGGCCCTCACAAGGGCCTTTGGGAGCTTTGCCGCACCCAGGCTATGTGAGGCTGTGAAGCTCGAAAGGGATGAGGCTGGAAGGTTGGGCCTGTTTGAAGGTTCCCTATAGAATAACTTCTTATTTTCAATTACTGTAATTCATTTGCTATGGTTTGTAATAATTTGTAAATAAAAACGATTGGGCCTGGATAGTGAATATGGGAGGGAACTATGCATGTTTAGTGTAGTATGGGTAGAATTCATGACTATAGGCTTTATTTCCTATGTGTGCAATAGTATCATGCTTAGGACATGCATGCCATGCATTAAAATCATGTTTAGGTTCTTCATTTCAACATATCTATTATATTCACGCCTCTGACACCATGTGCCTAGTGTAACTAAACGAGTAACAAAAGGCTGTCATAATGTATTGCTCATGTATTTTGTAAACATGACATATAGAAACCATGTCTTAAGAGGATACTTTGTGCATCAGATATCCTGCCCTTAGGACTTATTATTTATCAAAACTTGAACGCCTAGTTAACATAATCTAATACTCCCATAAAATATGTTTAATCTACTTGAAACAATTTCCTTCAAACATGTATCTATTAAAATCAGAATCCAAATATGCATGTTCACCCTTTTAAAATAAGTAGGCAATGTATACGACGCCTAGGCAAACTTTAGGCCTAATACGTGTTAAATCAAATCAATTATGTTCTACTAGTTTAATCGTTCCCTTTAAACATTTTGAACCTTGCTGTTCCCATTCTTGTTTTACCTCACTGAAGTTCATTTTACCTTTTATTAAAACTCTTGCTCAATTTTAAACAGTCTTGAAGTTGTGCATCTATTTCCTTTTACTGATTTTTACTGATTCTTGTCCTATTATATGTTCAAACTACTGGATTTTCAAAGATGCCTCACTCTGCTCACAATCATGCCATTTCGAATCCTTGCTTTGTATTTCTTTAAAGTTACTATGTTTTTGACAAAAGTTACTATATACCATCTCACTACTTCTTTTACTACAGTTCTCTGAAAACTGACAATTATTACTCTATGCTAAGCTACTGTATTTTAGTCACTTATCTTTTAAAATCACTATATTACTTCAAACCCATGCTTTAATGACTTTCTTCTATGTTTTCTGAAAGCTTTAAATCACTGCATATTTCTAAGTTTTACCGCTGCCTTTAGCTACTGTATATTTTGAAAATCAACTATCAGTCTTAATTAAAGTTTTCTAACCCAGATTCCTACAACCTATTATTTCACTATAATTCCTATTTTTGAACTCCTATCTTGAGACTTTAATCGTGCTTGAGACGTGCTACTTACATGTCTATGTGTGGAGGGATCTGTGAGCCTTTCTTTGTCTTTATATGTTCCCTTATATGTGTCGTCCTACTTGTTTTGTATGTCGCCTAGTAGTTTGTCCTTTAAACATAAGGGTTTAGCCTAGTTCCTACCTTGTAGGATTAGTAGTCCTAAACACCCTCCAGGACTTATAGGATGGGACGGGTAATGGCACGCAATAAGCATTCATAACCAACACACGCATTTTTAACAACCTTTACGGGGTGGGGAGGGTAGAATACGGATATGATGACCGGTGCACTAATACGACGTGTAGCCGCCTCTTCGAGGTGTGACATACCGGGTATTGCATTGAAGTGATCCGTATTACTTTAAACCTAGGACAATTCTTTTCAAATGTTTATTCTAATGTTATTCCAAAACCTTTAAAGATTTTCATACTTGTTTTGAAATCCCCTCTTATATGAACCTTACTTGTTACTTGTTCACCGTCCAAATTTACAAAACTTATTGGCTGGGACCCACAGTTGTGGATCTTGAGGGGTGCCTAACACCTTTCCCTTGGGATAATTTAAAGCCCTTACCCAATCTCTGGTAATGCAAACTAGTTCATGAGTTATCAACTCTAGGTGCCCTAACGCACCATAAAATCGTTAGGTGGTGACTCTTCCTTAACCCTTTCTTTTAAGGAGTTGTCCAAAATGTCATAAACCCGATCTCTCTGTACCTAACCCGTGCGATAGAAAAAGGGGGCGCGACAGCATGGAAACTCCACTGGGGAGGTTCCCTAGGCTTATGCCATTACAATTTGCTTTGTGAACTTGGACCTTTAATTTACATTTAAATGCTTACGCCTTTTCCTATTCCCCGTTATATGTTGTTAATTGTTTACTTTTTACAAGTATTTATTTCACCCGAACGTAACTAACATATCTTCATGTTTTCTTTGTAACCGCCTTCCATTATAACTGTTGTATTTCCTTTCTTTACCGTTTTTCTCAAACGTGAAAATACATGCCTATCTGTTTTAATGCTTATTATTACATATCATGCTCTGCATTCATATTCCACTCGTTCCAAACAAATCCTATAGCAACACTTACAATGAGTGGTTGCGCTGTTCCAGTATTATCACCCACTAAATTCGAAAAGGCGTATTTGCAGTAAAACTAGTCGATCAGCGGTGCAGTCGACGGTTCCGTGCCTTCCCCCTTGAGTTATCCGCTCAAGGGTACCAATATAAAACCCTAATAGAAACCTTACTCTATTGTATGTTGCATGCATCATGGTCAAACCTAGCCAGGCCAACATGTCGTCCGCACAATGGCCTTTAAGATAGCCTTGTCCAAAGTCCATTGGGTTTCCCTGGAACCCAAAAGGACGCCCTCACGTTTCTGTGCATTTATTTGGAGAACTTAAATGCTCATTGCTAATTGTTGATGTTAAATAGTCGAGACCGGTGAGGGTAAGGTCCTAACCTGTTTGCTTTGCAGAGATGAGGCACGAGGTCCCCAGATTCGGCATGGTCACCAACATCCACCCAAAACTTCTAAATTGGTGGGAAGACTTGCATTCAAGCGACAAAACAACAGTCAGAAAACACCTGGGCAACTTGCCCTCTCTCTTGGACATTCAGCCTAATAACATGATGATAGAGGATGCTACTTTATTTTGGGACTGTGATCGGTCGGTTTTTCGATTTGGGAACAATGAGATGACACCGCTGCTAGAGGAGGTAGGGGGTTTAGCTGGTTTGCCTTGGGAGTCTCAAGGGTTATTGATGCCTGAAAACCGAACAGGCCGGAGTTTTCTCAAGATGATGGGACTCAAGAAGAATTCGGATTTAGTCTGCTTGGAAGACTCGTACATCCCTTTTGACTATTTGTACGAGAGATATGGCCGTAGTTAGTCTTACCGTACATATCAGGAAGAGTTCACCCTCACCTCTCTAAGACACATTCACCGCTGGGTATTCGTCTTCATATTCTGCTTTTTGGGATTGATGGTCTTCCCGACAAAGAAGGGGAGAATCCACACCAGATTGGCTATGGTTACCAAGACTCTGATGGAAGGGATCGATGGACAAGATTACAGCATTGTAACTATGATTGTTGCTAACATATACCGAGCTTTGGAGAACTGTCAACGAGGAGCGAAACATTTTGAGGGTTGCAACCTGCTACTTCAACTTTGGCTCACCGAGCATTTGAAGAAGGGTGACTACCGTCAAGACATAGATAGGAGAGTTTGGGATGATCATATTGCCTTCCATCATCCAAAGCGTATGAACTACATCCCCGACATGTTTGCACAACCAGAGAATGCCGACGGATGGGTTGAGTTATTGAAAAATCTTACCGAGGATCAGATCCAATGGATGTTCGAGTGGTTCCCGACCGACGAATTCATCATTCGGACTAGAGACACCCCGTTCTTGATATTGATTGGTCTTAGAGGGACATACCCTTACGTCCCAATTCGCGTCATGAGGCAGGCGGGGAGGAAGCAAGTCGTCCCAAGGGTCGAGAAAATGTGTCATCTCAGGGCGGACTTCCAATATGACGACAACCCTCACAAGTGTCAAGCTCAGCAATTGTGGAACTGCAGGATCCTGTTGGAGAAGGATACTATCGAGCCCGACAGGTATCACGCTGGTTGCTCTCCTTACTATCTAGGATGGTTGGAAGATAACCGGGGAGGAAGTATTGAGCCAGGGTTCGCTCGAGGACATAAGGTCATAGATGAGAAAGCCGAGGCAACAACTAGGCTTAACCAGCTTCGCAAAAGGCTCCGTGACTGTGAAGAAGATCATCACAAAATCCACATAGCTAACAAGAAGCTGATCGAGGAATGGAAGGACATGGCCATCACTTCCACCCAGAGGCTAGCACACTTGGAACGAGGCATAGTTGACTTGGAGGAAAAGTTCCTTAAGAGGATCGAGATTTGTCAAAAGATCGAGGTAATTGAAGTGGGAATTCTAGCCAAGACCTACTTACTGCTGGGACTCCGCGAGATGGGAATGTTGATCAAGGCAAGTAGAGGTGCTGAGTCCGGGGAAGGTCCTTCTAAGACCAAATAGATAGGATTTGTTTTTACTTTGCTTTTGATGTAATGAGGCCACTGGCCATTAGTTACATTTTACATTTTCGTATTTTTTTTTAGAGTCAAGTTGGATTCGTCTATTTTATTATCAATAAAATGAGGCATTTAGTATTTAAGTTCTCCAAATTAATTTGTCGTTAGGCCTACCTCGTGCATAAAGAGGTTCCCCAACTTAGGATGCGTTTTATATTTTTGCACTACGTGTTTAAATTACCACAATATTCTTTATAATCTTCACTAACTTCACTCCCTTTTTGTTAGTTATTCCCCTTCCCCAAAGGTTAGTTCTTGCACTCTGGCATCAACAACTTATTGCACCAGATCAAAAGGCTCTCCTTCTACTCCTCCTCCCAATCCTCTCAAAGGGAAAATTAAGGGTAAAACCAAGATGGCAGATGCAAGTGGTACTAGAAAAGACAACATGGATGAACATGTTGAGATCGTGGATTGTCAGGGTATTCAGGTTCTGCACGAGGCTATGAATCCACTTGAGAAGAAGCTGCTAAAGTTCCAAGAGGAACTTGACCAAGTTAGGAATTTGGCCCACTTATCATTCTCCCTCAAAGTCCCGGCCGTTCACTTCCCAAATACTCTGAACCCCACTTTGCCCCAAAACGTCCCCAAACAACCCAATCACCCCAAAGATCCCGTTCCACCAACACCACGCAACACATGTCACTACAACACTCTGCCTCCCCAGGATCAGACGAGAGACCACTTCCAGGCTTACGACAACCCCATTTATGTGGAAACCGTAGCTCATTCCACACCGCATACCCATGAGTCCGACGAGAAGGATAAACTCATCAGGAATCTGGCCGAGGAACTCAAGAAATTGACCAACCGAGTTCAGGGCGTTGAAGGAGTTAAAGGGGTTGAGGGATTGAACTATGAGGATCTTTGCATACAACCTGATGTTGAACTACCCGAGGGTACAAACCTCCTAAGTTCGAGATGTTTGTTGGTACTGGTGACCCAAGAGTTCATCTGAAGACTTACTGCGACAAATTGGTCGGCGTGGGGAAAGATGAAAGGATCCGCATGAAACTCTTCATGAGGAGTTTGAAAGGAGATGTACTATCCTGGTACATCAACCAAGATCCAAAGAAATGGATCAATTGGGTGAATATGGCTACGGACTTCATGGATAGATTTAGATTCAACACGGAGAATGCACCGGATGTGTTCTACATCCAGAACTTGAAGAAGAAATCAACAGTGACTTTTTGCGAGTATGCTACTCGTTGGAGGTCAGAAGCTGCCAAGGTCAGACCAGCCTTAGAAGAGGAGCAAATGAAGAAATTCTTTGTGCGCGTTCAGGATCCTCAGTACTATGAGCGAATGATGATGGTCGAAGGGCACAAGTTTTCTGATATCATCAAGTTGGGAGAACGAATCGAGGAAGGCATCAAAAATGGTATGGTTACTAACTATGAAGCCGTACAGGCTACCAATAAAGCTTTGCAAACCGGTGGTGTGTCCAAGAAAAGAGATGTAGGAGCCGTGATGGTGGCACAACAAGCCAAGTCCCCTCCCAAATACCAAGTATACCACGCACCTTCCTTCACCTACCAACCAGCTCCAAGTTACCAAGAACTTTCACCTCAATACCATACACCCTCACCCACCTACGAAACTCCACCATCCACATATCACCCTACCTCGCCCAGTTACTCACAACCAGCTCTTGTCTATAATGCCTACAATTCCTAACCTTCTCACTATCAATCACCACCTAATCGCCAAAACTTCCCGAGACCTCACCCAAACTTCGACCGTCGTCCACCAAAATAGTATACTGCCATAGCTGAACCCATTGACCAATTATATGAAAAGCTTAAAGCCACCGGTTATGTCACACCCATCCCCGATGTCATCCCTGAGAACCCATCTCAGTGGGTCAATCCAAACAAAACATGTTCTTACCACTCCGGCATGAAGGGACACACCATCAAGAAATGTCGTTCCCTGAAAGACAAGATACAAACCCTCATAGATAACAAGATCATTGTAGCCAAGGACCCTGCTCCTAATGTTCGCAATAATCCGATGTCCGACCATAAAGGCGGTGTCCATATGATTGGGGTTGAAGATGATTGGGATCCCGAGGGATCAATTGGGCTAATTGCCGAGGGTGATCCGAAGAAGCCTGCGATTACTCTTAATCCAATCGTAGTCCAGATGCAGCCATCTGAGGAAGTTGAGGTAAACATGTCCATTTCACTTGAGTTTGAATCACGACAACCCGCCGAGGGAAAGGCTCCAGGACCGATCGAAGTTGAGTTTGTGCGACCGCTCGAAGTTGCAATCCGGCCATCTATAACATATACTCTGACATGCACAAGAATGACCACACCTATTCCACTGGAAATGTCAACAACGACATCCTTTTACTCAGACGCCATTCCGTGGGACTACACCGCTGAAGCAAGAAGGAAAGGTAAAGGCAAGTCTGAAGAAGCCATCGCTACACAGAGTATGACATGAACTGTCAAAGTTTATACCCCCGAGCATTTGGCCGAGTCTAGCAGGCAGGCCCACAACCGTCCCCTTATCATTGAAACAGGTTCAGACGATCAGTGGAGAAAGATACAAGCTAAAGGATACTCAATCCTCGACCAGTTGAACAAAACGCCAGCTCAGATATCCATCCTCTCCCTGTTACAAAACTCTAAAACTCACAGGAGTTCTTTTCTAAGGGTGCTGAGTTAAACATACGTGCTAGACAATATCACCAGTGGGGAAATGGCCAACATGGTGGGCCAGATATTGGGGAGTTACAAGATCACTTTCCATGAAGATGAGCTACCGCCCAAGGGGCTAGGGCATAATATAGCATTACACATCACTGTACAATGTGAGGATCATTTCATCACAAGGATCCTAATTGATGGGGGTTCTAGTCTCAACATCTGTCCGCTGGTCACACTCAAGAGATTGGGGAAGAGTCTACATGAGATAAAGGAAGGAGAGATCAACGTAAAGGCCTTCGATGGTTCACAGAGGTTCACCATGGGAGAAATCACCTTATGCTTACAGATGGGACAAACTTGGTTCGATGTAGATTTCCAAGCAATAGATGTGTCTGCATCCTACAACTTATTGTTGGGACGACCTTGGATCCACGCTTCTGGGGCCGTGGCATCAACCCTACACCAAGCTGTGAAGTTTGAATGGAATCATCAAGAGGTCATCATTCATGGCGACGCTAGCAACCATATCTACGGTCACCAGACTTTTTCGGTTATCGATGGTAGAAGGAAGTTGGGCGGAGAAATCTATCACAACGTAGAATATGTTAACGCCAAAGACAAGTGGTGGGGTAGTAAGACCAAAAGCATATTGAACTGGCAAGGGTACGAGCCAGGTAAAGGTCTCGGTAAGCATCTTCAAGGAATAACAAAGCCAATAACACTCAAGAAGCACAGTACTACTTTTGGTCTATGGTACAAGTACACTTGGAAGGAGTTCAAGGACTGGTCGCCACCATGGCGCGGCCCCTATTACCCATTGGAGCAGCCAATACCCCACATAGAGCAGACTTTCCTGCCAGCTAACATCATATATGGTACAAACGAAGAGGAAGCGCTAGCGGCAATAGGGGATCTATTTCTGGATGATGATGATATGGATTGTTGTGTCATTCTTGGAGAGGAGTGGGAGTAAGGCCCTTCCATACAAGTCGTGAGGAAGGGATCAAATCTCAACAATTGGTCCGTCAGGACAACCAAAGCCCTTCGAGCCTCAGGGTAGCAAGGCTAACAAAACAAGCACTATTTACAGTTTATTTATTTAAAGAATTTTCTTCCTTTTCGCATTTTTAATTTCTGCAAGAAAGAGCTCCTATGTTCAAACAATTACTCAATTTATCAAAGCATTTCCAGTTTCTTTATAAATCTTATATTTACTTTGTATTGATGTATTTCCATGCACTTGAGACTTCTTAGTGTTGACTCTCACATTATATTGTTGCTTTGTTTTGATATATATATATATATATATATATATGCACGAGGGGACATTCCGTGCCGAGTGATTGTGAGGTTATGCACGAGGGGACATTCCGTGCCGAGTGTTATTATATATGCACGAGGGGACATTCCGTGCCGAGTGATTGTGAGGTTATGCACGAGGGGACATGTCGTGCCTTTTTCTGTTCATTATCTGTTGAGAAGTTAAATTTCTGCCTTGTCTTTACATTTCAGTTATTACTCTGTTCTACTGTGCTGGCATTTTTGTTGCCCCTATTACCCCAGCATGTTCTCCTCGTATCTGTCTACTTGCTTATTTCTGTTGCCATTTTTCCTGTTATTATATAAAACCGTACAGGTACATATGTTGTTGTCGGTCCTAGCCTCGTCACTACTTTGCCGAGGTTAGGATCGACACTTACTCAGTACATGGGATCGGTTGTACTGATGCTACACCTGCACTTCTTTATGTTGTGCAGACTATGCAGCCAGACCCGGTGATCACTGACGATCGGGGCATCTCATCAGTCACACAGGAGACTTCGAGGTAGACCCGCAGACGTTCGTGGGCCTTGACGTCACCTTCTGCTTTCCACTTTCAGCTCTGTCTTACTTTGTATTTCAAAGACAGTCCTATGTATTTATTTTCAGACCTTTTGTTTGTAGTAATCTCTTAGATAGTTCGTGAGTACGTGACACCAGTTCTGGGAATTTGTATATGGGTTGTATTTCGAATCGGCCATGTTATATTTTGGTTATTTGCTAAATTTCATATTGTGGGCCATCAATGCCCTAGTTAATTTTCTCGTTTCAGTCGTTGACGAGTTATATTTAGTTCAAACGTTGGCTTGTCTAGAGGGTTCAACGTTAGACGCAGTCATGGACAGAAGGTGGGATTTCGGGTCGTGACAATTACTATGCTTTAATATATCTGGGCTGTAAGCCACGTTTGGGGCCTCATGCCGATCTGTTTAAACCCCTTGTGGGCTATTTTTTGATATTCCTCACTTAGAAATTATGATTTTACACTGAATCTTTCTTGTTAAATTGTTGACACTCAGATTTGTTGAAATTATTATATCCTGAAATGAAATATTGTATTGGGTCAAGAACCCCGTTTATTTATGGCCCGAGTGGCATGTTGAGAGTGTATGACCGAGTGAGGCCGAGTGCCAATATTGTAAGGATATATATGATATGAGATAGGTTGAGTGCCTGAGTGATTGATGCCATGATTTAGCTGTTTATAGCGCTTGGGCTGTAAGAACCCCATCCGGAGTCTGTACACACCCCTAGTGAGCGCATGTACCTACTGAGTGCGAGTGCCGAGTGCCAAGTGCCAAGTGACGAGTGATTGGGAGGTATGAGTGACTGTGAGGTGCTGAGTGACTGTTACTGAGTGATGGTAAGGTGCTGAGTGACTGATTATGAGTGATGATTTGGCCCGAGGGGTAGTTTATAATGATATTTTGCTTAGCTTTTGATCATGATTCATTTCATATTTCATGCTGAGATTTTTGGGAATTTTACTGAGAAACATTGGAAATCATACTTGTTCAAAGGATTTTTACGGGAACTGGTTTTCAAAATTATGAACTAAATGTATACTTTATTAATACTTAGTAATTTACTACTTGTGAATTGATGTTTTGTTGCTGTGTGTTTCTTATCTTCAGTCTTGATTTATTTTCATTACTACTGAGTTGGCGTACTCATCATTACTCTCTGCACCTCTGTGTGCAGATCCAGGTACTGGTTTTGAGCAGTAGTTATCTGAGACCGTTCGGCGTTAGCATTCGGGATTTCGAGGTAGCTTTCCAGCGTCCACAACTTCTCCATTTCCCTTCCTTCATTTAGTATTTAGTATTTGTTCCTAGACATTGTATTATGACATTAGCAGTATTAGTATTATTCTTAGATGCTCGTGATCTGTTGACTCTAGTTCTGGGGAATGGTTTTAGACTGTTTGATTATATTATGTTCTGTTAAAGACTTAGAAGATTTTATACTTGCTATTAATGATTTCGGTAAGGAATTGTGTAAATATTTGATAGTGGCTAGCCTAGTTCCACGATAGGTGCCATCACGACCAGTTAGGATTTGGGGTCGTGACACCCGAATCTAGATATGATGTGATCCCAGATGAATTCTATAACTTCTTTTTCTAAGGCTCTTTCGAAGGTCTGTGCTTCAACCCATTTAGAGAAATAGTTAGTCATAAATAAAATGAATTTAGCTTTACTTGGGGCCGATGGCATAGGGCCGACGATATCCATCCCCCATTTCATAAATGGCTATGGGGATAGGACCGAATGAAGTTATTCTCCAGGTAGGTGGATCATTGATGCGTACCGTTGACACTTATCACATTTTCGAACAAATTCTTGAGCGTCCTTCTTCATATTGGCCCAATAGTATCCTGCTCTGATGATTTTGTGACTAGTGATTCGGCACCGGAGTGGTTCCCACAAATACCCGCGTGAACTTCTTGTAGGACATAATCGGTGTCCCCTGGTCCCCAGAATACTGCTAATCGTCCGTCGAACATCCTCCTGCACAATGTTCCATCCTCACCAATGTGAATCGATCAGCTTTTGTTTGTAGAGTCCTCGATTCCTTAGGGGCCGATGTGAGCTTTCCGTTTTTCAATACTCAATATATTTATTCCTCCAACCCCAGGTTAGGCTTGTGGAGTTTATCTCAGCGTGACCTTTGATTACTGACTTTGAGAGTTGAACGACAGTCCCTAAGCTGATTTCGTCGTCCTTGGCTGATGATCCTAGATTTGTAAGGGCTTCGGCTTCACTGTTATGTTCTCGAGGTACATGCTGCAAAGTCCATTCTTTAGAACAATGTAATGTCACCTGCAGCTTATCCAAATACCTTTGCATTCTATCCCCTCGAACCTCGAAGGTTCTGTTTGCTTGGTTTACTACCAGTAGGGAGTCGTATTTGGCATCGATGACTCCCACTCCCAAGATTTTAGCTAGTTCAGACCTGCAACCAAAGCCTCGTACTCGGCCTTATTGTTAGTCAACTTAGAAGTTTTGATAGATTGCCTAATAGTGTTGCCAGTGGGCGGCTTCAAAATGATGTCTAGCCCGGATCCTTTCACATTCGAAGCACTGTCTATAAAAAGGGTCCACACCCCTGACGATGTACCCGATTTTAACAAAAGTTCCTTTTCGACTTCGGGTACGATGGATGGCGTGAAGTAGGCGACGAAGTTTGGTAAAATTTGAGACCTGATGGATTTTCAGGGTTGATATTCGATATCATACCCACTGAGTTAGACAGGCCATTTGGCCAATCGGCCCGATAGTTCAGGCTTATGTAAAACATTACGAAGCGAATAAGTGGTTATCACACATATTTGGTGAAATTGAAAATACGGTTTTAACTTTCTAAGGCGCTTATTAGAGCAAGTGCCAATTTTTCTAAATGTGGATATCGGGTTTCTACTTCTCCTAGAGTTCGACTTACATAATAAACAAGAAATTACGTACCTTGCTCCTCTCAAACTAGGACACCACTGACCTCAATTTTCGAGATCACTAAGTATAAGTAGAGATTTTCATTTGCTTTTGGAGTATGAAGCAACGGTGGGCTCGACACGTATCGCTTTAATTCTTCTAACACCTGCTGGTACTCCGGGGTCCAAGCAAAATTGTTTTTCTTTTTTGAGTAGTGAGAAGAGACTATGGCTCCGATCTGACGATCTTAAGATGAATCGAGCTAAGGTAGCTATCCGCCCTATCAGCCTTTGTACAAATTTAACGCTATCTCACAGTGATGTCCTCGACATCCTTGATTTTATCGGGGTTGATCTTGATCCCTCGATTTGACACCATGAAGCCGAGCAATTTGCCCGAACCGACCCTGAAAGCACATTTCTCGGGGTTGAGCTTCATGTTATATTTTCTCAGTATCTTGAACGTTTCCTGCAAATGTGTCAAATGGTCCTCTACGGGCAGGGACTTAACTAACATATCATCATATATACTTCCATTGACTTACCTATTTGTTCTTCGAACATTTTATTTACTGGGTGTTGGTAGGTAACACCTGCGTTTTTTTAGCCTAAAAGGCATTACGTTATAGAAATATGTACCATACTTAGTGATGAATGAAGTCTTTTTTCCTGATCTTCCGGTTTCATTTGAATTTGGTTGTACCCGGTATAGGCATCGAGAAAACTAAAGATCTTGTGCCAGCCATGGTGTCGATCATACGATCGATGTTAGGCAGGGAAAAAGAGTCTTTGGGGAATTCCTTGTTTAAATCCTTATAATCTACACACATCCTAAGTTTGTTCCCTTTTGCAGGGACTACGACTACATTTCCTAGCCGATCGGGATATTTCACTTCCCGAATGGATCCTATTTTGAGAAGTTTAGTTACCTCGTCATTGATGAATGTGTGGTTTACCTCGGACTTGGGCCTTCTCTTTTCTTTCACTGGCCTGAATGTCGGGTCCAGACTCAATCGATGTGTTGTTATCTCAGGTGGGATCCCTTCCATATCTAAGTGGGACCAAGCAAAACAATTCATGTTATCAATAAGAAATTTAATGAATTTCTTCTTGACTTCGGGGGTTAACCCCGTACACAGGTATACTTTCGTTCGGGTAGGTACTCGATGAATATAACATGTTCCAGCTCTTTGACTGTTGATTTGGTGGCGTCGGGATATTTGGGACGAGCGAAGGTTCGAGGGGTCCAATAATCTTCATCTTCTTCTCCCTCCATTTCCCGCTTCTCTGATTCAGTCGAGGTTGGTGGCTGTGATTGCTATTTGGTTTCCTGTTTTCCTTTTATGTTCGATCCCTTTGACGTTGAAAGTGTTGATATCTGTCACACCTTCTTTTTCCTCCGGTACGAGTAATAAGGGAGTTTTTTCACTTTAAGTGACATTATTCGAGTTTGGGATTTTCTATTATTTCAGAGTCGCCACCCGGATTTTTGACGATGCTCCGGGACACCGTTTTGTTTTGAAAATCCCAAATCGAGGAAGATTTGACTCTGTTTTGATTTGTCTGCAACCAGAAATCTGAGTAAGAAATTTTGTTAACCCGGGGGAAGGGTTTAGGCATTCCCGAGTTCCGTGGTTCTAGCACGATCGCTTAACTATTAATATTTGGCCTAGATTATCTGATTATTTACGCGCTTTAACCTAATTTTAAAACTCTTTGAAATATAGTCGCTATGATAATATGGATTAATCTTGAAAACAAGTCACGAGAAACATGCACTTGTTATGCTTTTGGACGTGTTACAATTACGCCACATGAAATGCACCCGTAACCGCAACACGTGATTTTATTATGATTTGAAGTTTGAAGACGGGGACATGAGTTGTCGAACCCGAGTGTAGATTACGTAATCATGACTATGTCACGGGACCCGTACCCATAGTCACAATAATTTATTTATTTTAACTGCGCCTAAATCAAGCTATGATGTTCATTAATTATTTTCTAAAGCTAATTTGAGATTATAAGTCCAAGAGTTTATGTATACTAATGTGTGAAAATCATTGAACAAGTGACCATAGGTTGGACATTATTCGAACGCCAAATTTGAATGGGCTTGGCCTATTTGGAATTACTAAATATTAGGCCAAATCAAATAAACAATAGTGCTGAAATGAACATGCCCAATAAGCTAGATAAACTTGGAAACCAACCCAAACAAAAAACACTAGTCTTGCAACTTCAGATCTTTATCCATAAAATTGAAGTTCATCAAACTCAATATTAATCAATTAAGATCCAAACGACAGTGAATGACAAATTTTATAAGATTGTATCAAGTAAGAAAATAAGGATTCATACCAAACCTTCAAAAGCTCACACACGACACTATATTTAACAATATGTAAGAATCTATTCTCAATTTTAACATTTATCCCAAAATCAATTAAGCATGTCGTGAGATAGCTTCATCAAATGTTTAAACATCCTATAGAATCATATACTGAATGATCCATATCAAGTTTAAAAAATTCAAAATAAAATTGACAAAGAGTTAAGAGAATTGGACCTTTGCATTGAATCTCAGTTTTTGAGTTTTACAATAGGGAGATCCCAAAGCAAACAAGGCACAGACAGGATCCCAATGAACGCAAACCTCGGCGGATGAGACTCGAACCTCTATGGCCTTGTCGGACTTTCTCGACTCAAGAGAGCATCGGTAGTGAATGAAGATGGAAATTGCTGCGATTTTATGGTGGAATAGAGCGGGATTTTGAGGTGTCCTAGATTTGCTTTTTTGGAACTGTTTTGGGCATTTTGGGGGACTGATTTGGGCCTATTTTGAATGTTGTTTCAGCTGGTTTTGGCAGTGCTTTTTGGAGTTGATTTTGGTGGATTTGTGATTGTTTTTCCAGCAGATCTTCGTAGGTTTGGGGACTGTTTTTTTTTTGCTGCGTTTTTGGGTGGGTTTCGGGTGACGTTTTTGAGTCAATTTTAGATACTTTTCATGGATGTTTAATGGATGTGTTGCTGCATTCTTTCAGCTATGTTTTGGGGTTGTTTGCTGGGGTTTTGGGGGTGGTTTGAGCTCGATTTTCAGAGCTGAAAATGATGCTCTTTGGTTGGAAAATAAGGATGGTATTATGGGTTAAGTTTCAAGGAGGTTCATGGTTCTATTTTCATGGTAAGAGCTGCTGGAATTTTTGTTTTTTTGAATGGAGAAGATGATCCTCTTCCTTCTTTGTGTGGCTGCCGTTTTTTATTCTTCTTCCAGGTAGGGATCCTCTCCTTTCAATTTTTTTTAGGTCTTAATTATATAGATGAGGGGATTAGGGTTGGAATGTGAGGAATTTGGTTGGGCCATGGGATTTTGGGCCCTGAAATTAGGCCAATTTGAAACAAGGGCAAATTTTATCTTTAAAAAAAAATAGTCATTTTACTACTAATTAAATTTCTTTTATCGAAACGACCTAATTAATATTTTAACTAATTAAATAAACCAATTGATTAAGCTAATGTATATTTTTCGTGACTTTTATATATTAATCTATCAATTAAAGGGTAATTAATTTCTAAAAATACGAATTAAACCTAAGATTATATAAAAATGAAAAAATGTGACAATTTTTATGATTTTTCTATGATTTTAAAATATTAAACATGCATGAAATGCAACTAAATAAAGAAAAGTTCCTAAAATTCATTAAAAGTTATTTTTTGATGATTTTTAGGAGTAATTTCCATGCGGGGCAAAAATTGGGTGTTCACAGCTGCCCCTCTTTGCTCGAGATATATGAAGGGTTTTCGGGCAAAGATAAAGTGAGCAACCACGAGCAATTTTTCTCGTTTGGCACTCCATTTGGAAGCATTTTGAAAAAGGTTTGACCGAACCTTGCTTCGGAGGTTGCCTACATATCCTTGGTTATAAAGGAATCAAGTCAGTGTAGTTCTGGAAGTTTTGGAGTGATGGAGTGATGAGTTCGAGAGTCGAGCGATGTTCCGTCCGAGGCTCCGGTGCATGGTCCTGCTATTACATCAAAATCCAAATGAAAAAGACTAACTAAGCATATCAGCTACGAGTTACAAAATTCCTATCTACAAGTCTTCTGAAGCTTGATCTTGAGTCTTGGTTGTTTCTTCACGCAGACTCTGATCTGGATCTTGATGCTTGTTAGCTGTATGTTCTGGTTCAATCTTCTTCATCTTTTCGGATCAAGAAAGGGCATGCATAGCTTGTGACTTCGATCTGTCTTGAGCAGTCTACATCATTTCCGCTTCTGCACCTTGGGTTTGGTCTTCTCTTTTCTTCTTTTCTTTATTCTGAATTGAGACATCTTCTTTTGGTCGTCTCGAATCCATTGTTCTAAAAATGCAATCCGCACAAAGTCAAAAAGCAAACGAACGAAATTTTCTACCCCAGTTTTCACTAGAAAAATTTAGTGGGTTATTGTAAGGAAATCTACACTACTTTATTATTGAAAGCGGTGAAAAGCCGGGAACAGTGCACCTGGAGTTATTGTAGACTAGGGAGTGGATACCCTATGCCAAAGGTAAAATCAACTAGGGGTTGGAGACCCTATGTTGGAAGAGATCGACAGGTTATGCTGTCGTCAAGAAAAGATCACCGGGTTATGCAGTTGCCGGGGGGGAAGATCAACGGGTTATGCTGCTGTAAAAAAAAAAGAGATCACCAGGTTATGCTGGTGTCTGGAAAGGTGAACAGGTTATGCTGTCGCCGGGAAAAGAGATCACTGGGTTATGCCAGTGTCAAGAAAATGATCAACATGTTATGTTGTTGTCAGGAAAAGATCACCAGGTTATGCCGGTGTCTGGAAGGTCAACGGTTATGCTGTTGCCTGAAATAGAGATCAATGGGTTATGCCAGTGTCAGGAGATGATCAACAGGTTATGCTGTCTTCAAAAAGATCACCAGGTTATGTCGGTGTCTGGAAAGGTCAACGGGTTATGCTGTCGCCTGGGGGCAAAGAGATTACTGGGTTATGCCAGTATCAGGAGATGATCAACAGGTTATGCTGTTGTCAGAAAGATCACCAGGTTATGCCGGTGTCTGGAAAGGTCAACATGTTATGCTGTTGCCTGGGGGCAAAGAGATTACTGGGTTATGCCAGTATCAGGAGATCATCAACAAGTTATGCTGTTGTCAAAAAGATCACCAGGTTATGCCGGTGTCTGGAAAGGTCAACATGTTATGCTGTTGCCTGGGGGCAAAGAGATTACTGGGTTATGCCAGTATCAGGAGATCATCAACAAGTTATGCTGTTGTCAAAAAGATCACCAGGTTATGCCGGTGTCTGGAAAGGTCAACAGGTTATGCTGTTGCTAGGGGGCAAAGAGATTACTGGGTTATGCCAGTATCAGGATATGATCAACAGGTTATGTTGTTGTCAGAAAGATCACCAGGTTATGCCGGTGTCTGCTAGGGAGTGGGACCCTATGTTGGAAGAATCATCGGGTTATGCCGGCATCAACTAAGGAGTGGAGACCCTATGTTGGCATCAACTAAGGAATGTAATATCCTATGTTGGCATCGAGTTATGTCGGCATCAGGTTATGCTGGCATCAACTAGAGATTGGAGGTCCTATGTTGGCATCAACTAAGGAATGGAATATCCTATGTTGGAAAAGGTGTAGCTAGGGATTGGAGGCCCTACACTACTTTAGGTTTAAATTGTTTTCAACATCGTTTTTTCTTCTTTTCTTTTCTTTTCATTTTATTTTGAGTGAATGCGGGAAAGAATTTTGGAGAAAACTTCCCTTTTTGGAGTTGTTATTGCAGAGCTCCTTCTAGCTCTTGCGCAATTATTTTGGTTACACTTGCATTTCGCAAGGTCGTTTTGGGTGGCACCTGTTTCCTTCAAACAAAGAACAATTTTTTAGTTTGAAACGGTGGTTGGTTTGCGGCCTTGATTTTCGACAATTTGATCTCAGTTCTTGTGAAGATCTCAACCACTCATTTGCTTGCTTGCTGAGGATTGGGTTTCATCTTTAATCCCGGGGACCTTGGCTTTCTAGATTTTACCATGGCGATCGGTCACGTGGGACCCAACATTTTTGTTTTGCCTTTGTAGGCCTTTCACTTGCCTTTTTTCTTCTGGATTTCCAGAGTATCGGGGGAAGTTTTGGCCCCTTTAGTTCCGCTGCAATGATTAGTCGCGTGGGACTTAACCTTTCCAACTTTATTTCGCCTTTATTGGCCTTTCATCTCTGACTTCTCTTCCTACTTTAACTTCTAGGCATCTGGAATATTTCGGCTTTTCAAACCTTGCCAAGAGGGTTAGTCACGTGGGACTTAACCTTTCCAACTTTACTTCGCCTTTATCGGCCTTTCATTTTTAGCTTTTCTTCCAACTCTGATTTCAGAGCATTTGGAGTATTTTGTCTTTTCAAACTTTGCCGAGGTGGTTAGCTACGTGGGACTCAACCTTTCAACTTCATTCGCCTTCATAGACACTTCAATTTGATTTTCTCCTTTCAAGGGTTTTGAGTTTGCAGCATCGGCCGCCATGGCCAGTCGAGGTCGACTTGATTCCCCTAACGAGGCTGGGTGCCTTTTTCATATTAGCCCGTGTCAAATGAGAGCCCTGTGAATCAGTCTTGCCATCCTTTCTTTGCCTTAGTTTAGGAACAAAGTTAGACCGAAAGGGATTCAAAAGAAAATAAATGACAGAATGGACAACGAATTTAAACAAGAGGTGTCCCTTTCGGGGAAAGGAAAGAAGACTTATCTGGAGTGCATGCGGGCTTCAATGAACATGAAATGCCTTTTGGACTGGATTCCTGATCCGTGTAAACTGTCCGACTCTCAGAAACTCATCACAACTATTACCTCAAGATTGAGAAACCTTGCCCCGGAAGCGTTTCTATGCCAGTGACCAATTATCCTCTTTTTGATCAGTGGTGCCCTTTGCAGGTTTTGACCGACTAACCTCTCTCGTTTCTCTTCTCGCCATCGCCCTGTAGTGCTCTTTGCGAGTTTTCACTAACAAGACTCTCTCATTTTTAATTTCTCTACTCACTGTCGCCTTATGGTGCCCGTGTGGGTTTTCACCGATAAGACTCTCTCATTTTAATTTCTCTTATTGCTTGTATGAGGTCCAGATAGATGTATCTTCCCATTCTGGCTTTTCTTTGCTGATCGATCGGAAGGACTTGAACAGGATTTGGGGTAAAAAGAATTTGTATTGAATTACAACCTTGGAACTTTCGGGCGAATCATTACCGAATCTCAACACCTGCCCCAGCTTAAACTCTTGGGGGAATGTGGATTTTTTATTCTGGTGTGACTGAACCCCAGGGAGAGGCTGCTTACGTATCCTTCCGGAATCAAGTCAGACGTAGTTCAGGGAAATATTTTGTTTTTGTTTTGGTTTTTGCTTTGTTTTTTCCTCTTTTTTTTTGTCTTGTTTTCTCTTTCTTTTGCTTTCCTTGTTCTCTTTTTCTTTTCATTTCATTTTTTTTTTGCTCTTTTTTTTTTCCTTTTTTTTTCAACAACACTTTCACGTTCAAAAGAGGGTAATCAAATGAAGGTAACCGGCTCAAAGGGTTGGAAAAAAGGATAATAGTGTTTGGGTAGAGAGAATGAAAGCCTTCGTCATCTCAATCAGAGAACATTTAATACTATATGGAGGATCGAACATAGTACCTTTTGACTGCACCTGCGTTGACAGTTGTTTCTGGGACATTTTCTTCGAGCCCCAAGTACAACGCACTCTTTTGGCAGTACTCTTGTTGCAATGCATGGACCTTTTCCAATCTGAACCAATTTTCCTTTGGTTGTTCCGATTCAATGTTTTATTTCCTTGACCAAAATTCATTTGCATTTCTGATCCTTGATTTATTATTTCGAACCCTGACGGCGTTTTAAGATCTTTTGACTGCACCTGCGTTCAGAGTTGTTTCGGGGACAATTTCTTCGATGTACCCCAAGCACAAGCACATTCTTTTGGCAGTACTCTTGTAGTAATGTATGTACCTTTCTAATCTGAACCAATTTTCCTTTGGTTATCCTGATTGTTTTATTTTGTTGATCTTACTTCATTTGCATTCTGACTCTTTGATTCATTATTTCGGAGTCTGACAGCGTTTTAAGATCTGGGCATGAAGTCCGAAGGCATGTTATGTTATTGAAATCTGCATTTAAACAGAACTGAAAGTAGCATAAGAAAAAAGAGACAAGATTAAGAAAAAAGACATTTTTTGGAAAATGAAATATCAATTCCATTTGATTTTTGATTTTTTTTCTGATTGGTTTTTTTTTTTTTGATTTTTTTTTAAAGATAGAAGGGTTTACATTGGAAAGTAAGACAATAAAGTAAAACATCCGGATCACACCCTGAGATAATCCGGACGCAGAAAGGATAGCAAGACTGGCTACCGAGACTCCCATCTGAAGGGGGAACTTTCAGGCTTGGCAACCGTTTTTTGGCTTTTCTTCTGTCTCGGCAATGGCTGCAATGGCTTTCAGTGCCGGATCAAATTCTTCATTTCCACAAATCATTCCAACTATGGCCCAGTGTGAGCAGGCAGGGGATTGTTTATCATATTAGGGTCTTTTTCATCCCCAAGCACTATTGCCTAGACCTCGATGAGGTCTTCCACTGCTCTTTTTAAAGTCCAACAATTTTCAGTGTTATGCCCCACTGCTCCAGAGTGGTATTCACATCTAGCCTCAGCCCGGTGCAAGGGGGACTCGGGGTTCGGCCGGTTCGGGGATACTGGTTGTAGCATACCTGTCCTGACCAACTTTTGGAGCAAGCTAGAGTATGATTCACCAATAGGGGTGAATTGATTCTTTTGGCAAGGCTCTCTTGGGCGCGGATTGTATTGGAAAATATTTTATTGAGGATTATATGGAGCTTGGTAAGTATGGGCATTTATGGGAAGTGGATCTCGGTTTTGGGTATAATTTTGTGGCCCTGTGTAAGATTGCACGTTCATCACCGCATAGGGAGGCGGTGCCACGACATATGTTGCACTATCTTGATAGGGATAATAGTGTTGGGGGACTTTAGGAAGCATATATGATTGGTTGAATTCCCTGTGGGCCCCCTTCGAGCTCGAAGTCATCATGGCTCCCTCTTCTATCTCGTTTCTGTTCAACAAGCCCCCTGGCCCATTCTGAACGGCTTCTGATGTAGCCTTAAAGCTTGAATCCAAATTCGGCCCGTTTCTAAACCACTTTCGACCATCTCCCCAATTTTGATAGCTTCAGCAAATGGTCTACCCATAGCAGACATCATGTTCTGGAAGTAGTCTGCCTCTTGGGCCTGTAGGAAGACCTTAACCATTTCTGCTTCATCCATTGAAGGCTTTACCCTGGAAGCTTGCTCACGCCATTTGACAGCATATTCACGAAAGCTTTCCACGATTTTCTATTTCAAATTGGACAGAGAATTCCTGTTGGGAGCAATGTCCACATTATATTCGAACTGGCGGACAAAGTCTCAGGCCATATCGTCCCACACATGCCAATGAGTAATTTCTTGACTCATATACCATTCAGGAGTGATTCCGGTGAGGCTTTCTCCGAAATAGGCCATTAGTAACTCATCTTTTCCACCAGCATCCCTCAGCTGGTTACAATATCGTTTTAAGTGAGCTATCGGGTCTCCGTGCCCGTCATATTTTCCAAACTTTGGCATCTTGAAACCAACCGGCAGGTGAACATGTNNAGAAACATGCATAAATCGGAGTAGGAGAGACTCTTCTGACCACTCAAACCTTGTATGTTCTTTAAGCTTTGCTCTAAGCTTCTCATCTTTCGAACCATTTCTTCCTGCTCGAGGTTTCTCATTGTTCTTTGCTGACCCTTGGGAGACTCATATCGCGAGTGCTGAGGGTATGATTTTGGCCTGGGCACTGTTGGATGTGTCATAGTGGAGATCGGTGGTACAACGAACGTTGTTGGTGGTGCCCCTGAATCCGTCCCCCGGGGGTGATCCACAGAAGGCATTCCGGAACCATTAGGCGGCATTAGAGGGCGCCCACATAGGATGAGTGGGTTGGGCGCAAGGATGTTGGAAAGCTCATATGAACTGGGGATCACCTCAGGAAAACCAAGAATTACACTTGGCGGGTCCCTTCCGTTAGACTAGGCGTCCCACATTTCCAACATGCGGCGATGCAACATTCTGTTTTCTTCAGCAGTTGCTAATTCCGGTTGCGGAATAGCCGATGACGGGCTATCCTCAGGACCGATGATTGGCAGATTACCGACGGAGGCCATCTCTACCTTTGGACTTGTGAAGGATGGGAAACCGGACTACCAACAAAACCAACCACCAAAACCTGGCTCTAATTTGCACATACAACAACCTGGTTAGTTTGAGACATATAAAATGTAGGAAATCGCATATTGCGGATGCAATGCTCCTAATAGTTAAATGCTTCTACCATGTATTCGAACGGCTGCGTGTTTCATCCCGGCCTTTAAATGTCCCTTTCTGATTTTATCTCTCCTTTTTTTGAATTTTCTATATCTCGATTTCTTTTCCTTTCTCTTTTTGTTATTTTCGCTCTTTGTTTTTCTCAGTTATTTTGTCACTCATTTTTCTTTTTCCTTTTTTGCTCTATTTTTCACTTTCTTTTCACTCTTTTCTTTATTTTTCACTCACTTTTTTTTTTCACTTTCTTATTTATTTATTTTTTGGCTATGATCGAATCCGATGAGGATTGCCTACGTATCATGACGTCACATGAATCAAATCTTGCGTAGTTCGGGAAGATTGAGAATGGAATAAATAAAGCTAACTTTTTTTTTTTTGAATTACGTTTATTAATTTTTATTTTTTTTGAATTTTTGAAAGAAAGGCTTTAAAAGAAGAAAGAAAATATTTTTGGTTTTTTTTTTAATTTTATGTTTTGATTCAAATGTTTGAATGAAAGACTTCTAAAAGCAAGAAAAATATTTTTTTTTAATTTTGATTTGATTTTTCTTTGAAAATTTTGAAATGAAGACTTCTAAAGAAGAAAGAAAATATTTTGGAATTTGATTTTTTTCCTTTTTTTATATTTCGTTTTTTTTTTTGTTTTTGAAAGAAAAACTTCAAAAGAAAAAGGAAATATTTTTGGACTTTGTTTCTGATTTTGTTTTTGAATTTTTGGAAGAAACATTTCTATAGAAGAAAGAGAATATCTTTTTGTTTGGATTTTTGATTTACTATCTTTTTTGGATTTTTGGGAAAAAATACTTCAAGATAAGGAAAAAAGTATTTTGGATTTTGATTTTTGACTGATGATTCTTTTTGAGGTTTTTGAGATAAAGACTTCTTAAAGAAAGAAAGTATTTTTTGGATTTTTGGGAAAAAATACTTCAAGATAAGGAAAAAAGTATTTTGGATTTTGATTTTTGACTGATGATTCTTTTTGAGGTTTTTGAGATAAAGACTTCTTAAAGAAAGAAAGTATTTTTTGGATTTTTGATTTTTGATTTTTGATTTTTTTTTCTTTTTCTAGTTTCTGGACAAAAAACTTCTAAAAATGGTGAATTTTTTTTGAATGATAGACCTCTAAAAATTCCCCTTTTTTTAACTTTGGGAATTTCAAAAGTAAGAAGAAAATATTTTTTGTTGAATTTCATCTTTTGTCACCTTCTTTTTTTCTTTTAAGAATAAGAAAAATATTTTTGGATTTCGAATGTTGCCTCCACATTTTTAAAAAGAGGGATTTTTTAAAGAAAGACAAAGATTTTTTTTTTTGGATTTTTATTTTCTAAATTTTTTGTTTCTTTTGGAAAAATATTTCTGAAGGAGGGAATTTTTTTTTTTTTTGGATTTTGATTAATTAATTTACCTAGTTTTATTTTTGTTTTTGAATAAAAGCTTTCAAAAAGAAAGGAAAATATTTCTGGCTCTTTTTTTTCCAGGAGAGAATTAAAGGAAAATATTTTTGGATTTTTTGAAAATTGGGGTCTCAAAGAAAGACTTTTCATAAAAGGAAGGAAAATATATTATATTATTTTTGGAATTTTATTTTTTTTGAAAAATAAAAGGTAGAAAATATTTTTTGGGATTTTAATTTGATTTGTCTTCTTTTTCAAATGAAAGACTTCTAAAAAAAATATTTTTGGTTAATTTTTCTATTTGAAGACTTCCAAAAAGTGATTAAAGAAAAAATATTTTTGGATTTTTTTAATAGGGGGGCCGGAACCGATGAGTTTTGCCTACGTATCTCACATCCGGTGAGAATCAGACCCGCGTAGTTCGGCCAATTTTGACGGAACTGGGAAAACATGACTTTTGAGAACATTCATTTATTTTCTTTCTTATTTATAGATAGAGTTTCGTATTTCGAATAACTACCTCGCACTCTTGTTTTTTTTTCTCTTGTTTTTTAATTCTAGAAGCCGGTCAACATGCAAGCCGGAAAAAGAATGATGCACATATAGCAGGTAAGATGCATCAGGATGGTCCTTTATTTCGGTTTCATCTGTCCTAGACGGACTCAACCCCTGTGTTGAGTCCCCTAAGTCAAATGCACGTGATGCAAACAACGCACTTACTAGGGATCCAGCATGAGGTTATGTCATTCTAAGTTTGAAGCCTGGGGTTTTGTTCTAGACCAAGCTTACCCGAGCGGACAGCTCGAGCAGAGGTCGGGGCAGCGTAACGGGAATATAGAAGCTTCACCGGCTTTGCAACTTGTCCGTACCTCGTTCTAAAATTTGGATGACTCTAACAGAAAAGAAGTCACACGAAGTGCACACTTCCCAGATGATTTAGAAGACTCAGAGAGAAGAAGGGTTTCGGCATAGTTTATATGCAGTTCAGACAATATCAAAGCGGTAAGAAGCGGCAATTAGCACATTAGGTTTAAACATGTAAAAGCAGAAAATGGAAGCCAAATATAATAGCTATATAAGCTCGAATTCTCGAACCCTGAATCATAAGTTCTGGGTTCTTGTCCCCAGCAGAGTCGCCAGAGCTGTCACACCTCTTTTTTCCTTTGGTACGAGTAATAAGGGAGTTTTTCCACTTTAAGTGACATTATTCGGGTTTGGGATTTACTATTATTTCAGAGTCGCCACCCGGATTTTTGACGATGCTCCGAGACACCGTTTTGTTTTGAAAATTCCAAATCGAGGAAGATTTGACTCTGTTTTGATTTGTCTGTGACCAGAAATCCGAGTAAGGAATTCTGTTAACCCGGGAGAAGGGGTTAGGAATTCCCGAGTTCCGTGGTTCTAGCACGGTCGCTTAACTATTTATATTTGGCCTAGATTATCTGATTATTTACGTGCTTTAACCTAATTTTAAAACTCTTTGAAATATAGCCGCTTTGATAATATGGATTAATCTTGAAAACAAGTCACGAGAAACGTGCACTTGTTATGCTTTTGGACGTGTTACAACTACGCCACATGAAATGCACCCGTAACCGCAACACGTGATTTTATTATGATTTGAAGTTTTGTGTGAGCATTGCTTAGGGACCCTTGAGCTCCCTGTGAACTTTGACACACACGAGTTTGCCCTTCCACACTGCACTTACTCCATCTTGGCTATGAAATCTGGGTGTGAGCACTGCCCGGGATCCCTTGAGGTCCTTAGGGAACTCTGACACACCCGAATTATGAAAGGTTGTGAAATAACACTTGGCATTAAGGACTTGGAGATTTTGGCCTATTATGAAGGCTCCCTATAGTTAACTGCTTCTTTTCTTATTCTTGGCTATGTAATTCATATTCAGGGGCATGTAATAATTATTTGTAAAGAACAATTATGGGGTGGATAGTGAAAAATGGGTGGGATATGCATGTTGTAGTATAAGTAAAGGGCAGAGATCCTATTTCTAGGTTTACTTTTTCTATATGTGCAATAGCAACCATGTTTAGGTACAACATGCCCAGCATGCCATGCTTATCATGTTACTTAGGTATTCATCATCTCATTACGCTTGGAGATCCTGTCTATAGGGTGAATAGCAACAACAAAAATGGCTATCATGATATCCTGCTCATGTCTACCTGTTCTGAAACGTCACATAGATATCCTGTTCATAGGATTAATAATAACAACAAAAATTGCTACTATGTGATTCTTTTCGTGTCAATGTATTCTAAAAAATGTAACCTAGAAATCCTTCTTTAGTATAAATGTGTTGACAAAGCTGCAATCATGTTTTACCATGCTTACGCACTTAGAGATCCCGTTTCTAGGAAAATGCATTAAAAACTATCACCTATGCTGAAGTTGCGCATAATACTGTGATTATATATGCATTTAGAGATCCATGCTTAGGTTATCATGCATCATGCTGCATTAGACCTCATGTTATAGGATCGTACTCGTTTACTACACTCAGTTTAAATACACATGTCTAAAACAGTCCCCATGTTCTAATAAACTGGCAATCAATCTTCAAATACTTGTAACACTTAACACTGCATGTTATTAGGTATACGACCTGAAACTGTTATCAACTATGAATACTGTTGTATGTTATTTTACACCTAGGCAAACCTTATGTAATCAAATATAATAAATAAAACCAGAACTGTTTGTGTGCTTATGCTTAACTGTTAGCATGTTAAAATCAGTAGGCAAGCCTGATTAGGACTTCCTCTCTAAGTTATGTAATAAAAATCTGATCATGCTATTATCATTTAGATACCGTGCTTAGGAACTTAATCTGGACCTTAATTTGTGTATGAGACATGTTGTTTATGTGCAATGTATGTGGAGGTATATGTGAGCCTTTACCTGTTTTCCATGCTCTCCCCTTATTTGCAAGTCCTACTTGTTTATTATATGTCGCCCTAGCATTTTTACCTTTAAAACCTGAGGGTCTGCCTAGCACCTCCCTTATAGGATAGAAGTCCTAAAATCCTCCAGGACTGATAGGAAAGGGACGGGTAACAACATGCAATAGAGTTCGTGACCAACATGCACTTTAGTTACCTTCATGAGGTGGAAAAGGGTAGAATATGGATAAGATGACCGGTGCGCTAATACCACGTGTAGCCCCTCTTTGAGGAGTGTCATACCGGGCATTGCATTGATTTGATCCATATTATAAAACCTAGGATTCCCTTTACTTTTACGTGCTTAGATTGTAATTCGTTTCAAAATCTAACTTTGCATTAATTGTTTTCCGACATTTGTGTACTTAAGACTTAATCCCCTATTATTTGAGCCCTACTTGTTTTGCTAACATTTTACAAATTCACAATGAAGCTATTTGGCCGGGAACCACACTTGTGGATCCTGAGGGGTGCCTAACACCTTCCCCTTAGGATAATTTCAAGCCCTTACCCTATCTCTGGTTACCAAACGTAGTTATAAATGAACCCCTTAGGTGCTCTAACGCACCTCAAAATCGTTAGGTGGCGACTCTTCAAAAATGCAAAACCCCTTTCCCAAAAGGAACGAGTTGTCTCAACCAAATGTCATAAACCCATACTCCGCGAGGAAAAAGGGGGCGCGACACCCTAAATCAATTCTGGTCACCCGCAACAGATAGATAACTCTCCAAAAGTTCACAATGATTGAATCACGACACATACTAACATCTGACTAGCTTTTCTCGCATCTTCACAGTCCTTAACCACAAAATAACCTGTTTATGAGAACTATCACTCTCGAAGTCCATGAAGCGCACAAATCACCATATCTGATCGCAACTCCACCGCTCGAATATATAACACAACTCTAATACTGAATCATTCCACGAGGGATACCCCTATAATTCTTCTGTGCCACCAAAAAAACTTGAATATCAACAGTCGATCCAACAAGAGAGAGCCGCAACACCAATGAAGCACCCTTAACTCATACACATTGCCCTTTCCAAAATGTACCCGCAAATTCAAGACACACCATTTAGTGATCTGAAATTGTCCATGCTACCTAAGAATTTATGACCTTCCTTCCAGAACTGACCCGTGGCCTCACACATGCAAATCTCAACCCTACACAACATATCGCATACACCATGCCATCATATGATAAATATGAGAAATTTATAATCCCTTCCGAGCCACAAGCAACTATGTACCCAACTAGCCAAGAACCTTCCATTTGATCCCATCTAGAAGCAATATCACTATACAATCACATACCCCTCATGCCAGTAGAAGATATACATTTCTAACCGTGGTAGAAACCGTTAGGAACTCTCCAAATCTCATTTGTACGAAACCAAACCGTCAGGACTGAATCCCTCTAACTCGACCAAGCTACGCAGGTCACCAAAACCCACGAGCATTGCTAAGAAACACCTGTAAAAACTCATTACCTCATGAACACCCAAAGAACTAATCATATCCCTTACCATGCTGATCCGACCTACTACCAAGCTGTCCTATTTATCCAAGTTCCTTCTGATTTACCTTCGAATTGATACTTCTCCTTGTCGTAATACTGCAATTCTCAACCCAGACTCACCACACGATACCCAAGCATAAAACCATATCGTCTGAGGCTCATAAGCCGCCGAATACTCTCTCATATATCCCCAAAGCACCACATTCAAAATACTTACCTGTAAGAGACTTCTTGCAAATAAAGCCATTACCTTCACCTTCCTGATACTGATACGTAGAATCCATAATGATATAGAAATGCCACAAGTCTTGACACCTTCTAATGTAAACCTCAGTTTCTAGCCAAATACACATCCTGAAGATTCCCTATTGTTACATATAACCTTGAATTCATCATAACCATTCTCGAGAGCCATCCACTCTACGCAAGTCTCAATTAAACTTATCAAGCAGACCTGTGCACGGCTAAAATCTGAAGACCGATTTTATATTTATTACGACATTTCGTAGATCATCCACATAAGGATCGAAGTATTGTTCAAAGCCCGACCCCGAGTGTCCCCTATGACTTTCTTCGAGGCAACGCAGAGCGGTAACAGTTGCAAGCAAGCAGTACATGGGCGAGGGCGGCCAAGCCTGTAACGAACATTAAATAAGCTATGCCAGCTATTCTACTCTTGTAGTAAATACTTATGTACTACGTTGGGATTTCCTCTCCTATAAAAAGGGGACCCTTACCATTTTTTGGACACAAAATATTCAATACAAGGAACAAGAACATTCTCTGCTCTCTAATTCAAGCATCCTCTATTGTCTTTTAGCTAATTTATTACTTGCCTTTATTGCATTTCATCAGTTGTTCTTCATTTATTGCTCATTATTGGTCATAAATAACTTATTTTGAGGCCTACATAACTGTTATAGCCTCATCAATCGTCTATCGTTAACGCCGAGCCTCGACCTCGAGAATCCACCTCGGTCAGCTCAGAGCCTCGATCAGAGGCAGTCTGGTTTGCTTATTTTCGATTTCATGCAGCTCCTATTTCGTTTGTTCTAAGCACATTTAGCATCTTCTGTTTAACGACTAGCATTAAAATAAATTGCATATTTTTAGAACCACATAATCAAATTTACTTATAATTACCATTTTCAAGGTAAACAGTTTGGCACCTACCGTGGGGCTAAAAATAATAGTGATTGTTTTAGTGCTGGTTCACTGAAAAACACAAGTTATTTTTCACGATTTTTCTTGCCCAAGAATCTTTGATTTCAAGTCAAAATGTCTGACTCAACGAATGCATACAAAAGTAGCAGCTCTGAGAACTTTGGAGAGAATGGTAGAACCATCCCAAGTGCTGGTATATCGTTGCAAAACCCTGGTAGCACACTGGAGCTGGCCCCTGTGGACGCGGACTCAAGTAACGCCCAGCACTACGATGTAAGCTCCCATGCCGATAAGAACGCGCGCCGAGAAGGCCGACATGGAGAGTGAGGAACAGTCACTCAAAGGAAATAAGGGGTCAATCTCCAAGTGATCTTCGAAATTCTCAGGGCACAACAAACAGCGATTACTCAGCTGCAAAATCGTCAGAAAATCTCGAGCGCATCGACACCAGGAGCAGCCTCCCGAGCCCCGCATGTGTCAAAGAGGCCGGATAACAAAGTGTCAGCAGCCGATCCCGCCGTCGTAAGAATACTCGAGGGTATCACCAGGAAAATAGAGTCAGGGTTCCACCAACCTGGCGAACAACTACATTCAGTCCAGTCGCCATGGCCGTTCATGAAATGGGGGATGGGCATCGTCGGACCCCTACCAACGTCACCAGGTAAAGCTAGATTTATTCTGTTTATGACTGACTATTTCTCGAAATGGGTGGAAGTGCAGACCTTCGAGAAGATAAGAGAGAAGGAAGTCATTAAATTCATATGGGACCATATTCTATGTCGATTCGGGATTCCCTCTGAGATAATCTACGATAATGGAAATCAGTTCTTTAGAGGCAAAGTAACAAAGTTCCTCGAGGATCACAAAATTAAGAGGATACTATCGACGCCCTACCACCCATGTGCTAACAGTCAGGCTGAGTCCACAAACAAAACCATCATTCAAAACTTGAAGAAGAAGCTAGAAAGCGCAAAAGGTAGATGGAGGGAAATGATGCCCGAAGTCCTATGGGCATATCGAACCACACCAAAATCAAGCACGGGAGAGACGCCGTTCTCTTTGGTGTATGGGTCTGAGGCTTTAATACTGGTCGAAGTGGGGGGAACCGAGTGCCAGGTTCCGGCACGCTACAGAGAATTCTAGCAACGAGGCCATGACTGCAGCTCTCGAATTACTTGATGAGAAGCGAGAACTTTCACTGGTCCGGATGGCCGCCCAAAAATAGAGGGTCGAAAGGTACTATAACATGAGAACAAATCTCTGACATTTCGGAGTCGGGGAATTAGTCCTGAGAAAAGTCACTCTAAACACTCAAAACCCTAATGAGGGGAAGCTAGGCCCAAGCTGGGAAGGGTCGTACCGCGTCCTTGGAGTAATCGGCAAAGGATCCTACAAGCTCGGCACCATGAAAGGCGAACAACTCCCGAGAAATTGGAACATATCCATGCTCAAACGCTACTACTGCTAAAGTAAGACTATGCCCCCGTTTCCATTCATTTATCCCCAGATAAACTTCTGCACATATCCACTGGAAGACATCAAAACATCTGTCAGCTTCAAAAGGCCCCTGGGTTTTCAAACGCATTGCACTCTTTTCCTTCGATTGGGTTTTATCCCTAAAAAAGGGATTTACTGGCAAGGTTCTTAACGAGGCAACATCTGTGCGCTCCCTAGGGAAAACATAAACAACTATTCAAGGCTTCTCTCCAATCCACCCCAAATACTGGGGGGGGGGGGGGGGGGGGGGGGGGCATCGCCCCGGGAGGTATCCACCTTGAACAAGTCAAGGTAAACCGAAGAGGTTTTTGATAGGAAAATGATGTATCGGGCCAAATGGTCAAATGAACCGTGTCCGCATAGAAGGGACGAACCCTCGACGGTGAAAACGTGTATGCTTGTACCGAACAATCAAAGGGTTATTTTTGCCATCAAAACACTTTTGCAATTCAAAGAAACTTCTAGGAGAAGATTTATGCAAAGTCCTCCAAATGTGAATTTTGGCTCAGTTCAGTAGCATTCTTGGGGCACGTGGTGTCCAATGAGGGTATCCAGGTGGTCAGACGAATGTGGAGAGAGCTTCCAGAAGCTCAATATTGCTTTGACCGTAGCTCTAGTGTTAGATCTCCGGTTAGCTTTAGGTTCTTATACCACGTATTGTCGTGCCTCGAGGGTAGGTGTTGGTTGTGTTTAAATTCAGGACTATAAAGTGATTGCGTGAAAGCTATGATTTTTTGAAGGGTAAGGAGAGATATCAGTTTAAGGCTAAGACGGCGGGGTGACCCGTGGGTTGTGTGATCCTTATGTGGTTTTGTAGTTAGTCCTCCCTTATCAGTAAATGATATATGTTGCAATTTGAGTTTAGATCGCTTGTGGAAGTTGACTCGGCTATTACAATGCTAAATGCGAGATTTGTAGATGATTTGAGATATGATATGGTTTGTGTTATATGAGCTTATGAAGGATTTAGTTAAATCTCACTGTGGTACTGTAGCGGTGTTAGCGTATGGGCATTATGAGCTTTTGTGTGTTTTGACCTATGGCTTTGAGCTAAGTGGGGGAGTCTTCTATTGATAAGTTGATCGCACGACTAAGTGTCGTATCGGTTTCAGTTTGAGGTATACTGGCGAACCAGTTGTGGCTTATAGGTGTTGAGATCGGGGATGACTCGAGTAATGGAAATTCTTGGATACATGTTGTAATGTACTCTATGGGTAAATGGGTTTTATTAAATGATTGAGTTGTAATTGTAAAAGGGTGTAGTGTGTGCGGAGTAGGAATTTTCTTGGTTTCTTCGAAGTGTGGATTACTTCCTAGTATGTTGGTGTGCAAATGGGGCTACGTCGTTTGGTCTTGTTTACCTTGAAAATGGTAATTACAATTAAATTTGTTTATGTGGTTCTAAAAATATGCGATTTATTTTAATGCTAGCCGTTAAGCAGAAGATGCTAAATGTGGTTAGAACAAATGAAATAGGAGCTATATGAAATCGAAAATAAGCAAACCAGACTGCCTCCGATCGAGGCTCTAAGCTGACCGAGGTGGATTCTCGAGGTCGAGGCTCGGGGTTAACGGTAGCCGATCGATGAGGCTATAACAGTTATGTAGGCCTCGAAGTAAGCTATTTATGATCAATGATGAGCAATAAATGAAGAATAGTTGATGAAATGCAATAAAGGCAAGTAATAAATCAGCAAAAAGACAATAGAGGATTCTTGAATTAGAGAGCAGAGAATGTTCTTGTTCCTTGTATTGAATATTGTGTGTCCAAAAAATGATAAAGGTCCCCTTTTTATAGGAGAGGAAATCCCAACGTAGTACATAAGTATATATTACAAGAATAGAATAGCTAGCACAGCTTAATTAATGCCATGGTATGGATTCGTACTTTCGTTGCAGGCTTGGCCGCCCTCGCCCCCGTACTGCTTGCTTGTGACCGTTACCGCTCTGTGTTTACTCGAAGCAAGTCATAGGGGACACTCGAGGTAGGGCTTTGAACAATACTTTGATCCTTATACGGATGATCCACGAAATGCCGTAATAGATATAAAATCGGTCTTCCGATTTTAGCCGTGCACAGATAGTCCCCGCGTTTCTTAGAGTGAAGCGATAATAAACGACATCGATTGTAATCCTCTCGGATCCATCCTCCACGATGACTTAATTCTCATGACGTAAGCTTAGGAGGCGATTTGAAACGTCCCGTCTGATCATCTCCCTAGAAACATTGAATATTGTTGGTCCATTTTTCCAAAAATGATGATTGCATCGCCGGTTCATCTCCCCAGAAACATTGATTGCGCCGCTAATATGGTTACCGACCCTCTATAAATGAGAGATTGTTTGATCCTGAGCTTCACTCGTTCCTTCTTCATCAGCTTTTGATCATTTCTTCTCTCCATATCTTCCTCCAAATCCATGCTTTTATGGTTCCAACCTATAGCCATGAGGTCATACGGCGGTCGCTTAGCGAATCAGGCCATGGATTCATTCTCAAAGTCCTTCCCTACTGAACAGGGTTATATTGGGTTGTTGTTGTTGTCGCTGTTGTTGGCCCGAGAAGATGAGAAAAGGGCATCAAATGCTTTCCGCATTGGAAGATATGAAGCGTTTATACCGTTGCTCATCTCTCTTAACTTCAACCGGGTGTGGCACTTCACTCTCTTCACCTTTCGTGGAGTGAGGTGGAAATATCTACTCACTTTTGCGTCACACACCGGTACAATGTCTCAATAAGTGGCTTCACAATAGTAGTGCAGGCGAGACCCATTCTCGCCGAGTTTTCCACCAGGCCACAATTTTCTCCGCCCGTTAAAAGCTTTTGTTCTTTGATAGGCTATAGCACTTTCTTCGCCTATTGTTGATTCAAAAAGGGGTCTCAAATACGCTGCTTGAAAAGGTCGAGATGAAGTCCCTTAAAAAGGTTTCTCGAAGACGTTAATCTGGAGAATATGCCCTCGGCAATAGATTAGGCCATTTGGCTGCTTTTTTATGCTTCTTTGTTTCTGTATAAGAGCCCCTCGTGGACTTTGTAAATATCCCCTATTAACATAAGAGCTTCTTTATCTTACCTTCGATTCGTGTTGAATTTTATCCTGCCTTTGTTTATAAAAATTCGCGTGTGATGATTCCAATGATTAGCCCGAATATCGGACTTGCGATATAGTCAATATCATGTTCCTTAAGATTTTCTGTTATCCCTTGGACTGAGCTCAGATTAGTTCGATGCAAACTTGGGCTGCTGGGACTCTCGACTCTTGGAGTAAAGATGACCCGTTGATAGCCCTAATCCGATATTTTTTTTGACTCAGGCAACCTAGTGGACTCGATAGTCAAAGGGTCGTTTGCTCGAATTCAAAATACAGATATCCTGGCTGCTGATCACATGGAAGATTTAAGAAAGTTCTTTAACAGGTTAAGGAAGTACAATCTGAAGCTTAACCCTGCGAAATATGCATTCGGGGTTCCTGCTGGAAAGCTGCTAGGGTTCATTGTCAGTCGTCGATAAAAAGAGCTAGATCCATCAAAGGTCAAAGCCATCCAAGAATTGCCGCCACCAAAGAACAAAAAGGATGTTATGAGCTTCCTGGGACGGCTCAACTATATCAGTCGGTTCATAGCCCAGTCTACCGTCATTTGTGAACCAATCTTCAAAATGCTGAGAAAGGATGCTGCAACTAAATGGACTGAGGATTGTCAAAAAGCCTTCGACAGAATCAAAGAGTACCTCTCAACACCACCAGTCTTGGTCCCCCCAGAGCCGGGTAAACCCCTATTACTCTACTTGGATGTATTAGACGGAGCCTTCGGTTGCGTTCTCGGGCAACATGATGAAATAGGAAGAAAGGAGCAAGTAATTTACTATCTCAGCAAGAAGTTCACCCTGTATGAGGCCTGGTATTCTCTATTAGAGCGCACCTGTTGTGCTTTGACTTGGGTCGCACAGAAGCTGAGGCATTATTTTTGTGCCTACACAACATACCTCATATCCAGGATGGACCCACTAATGTACATCTTTCAGAAACCTATGCCCACTGGCAAGCTGGCTAAATGGAAGAGATTCTATTAAGTGAGTTCGACATCATTTACGTAACTCAGAAGGTAGTCAAGGGACAAGCGTTAGCCGATCATCTTGCCGAGAATCCTGTGGACGGAGAATATGAACCTCTAAAAACGTATTTCCCCGATGAGGAGGTATCATTCGTAGGAGAGGACATTGCAGAATCCTACGACGGTAGGAGGATGTTCTTTGATGGGGCCGCAAACGTCAAAGGCATGGGTATTGGAGCTAAGGGTGGCAGGTGGGCCGGGCCTGGCCCAGGCCCGACCCCGGGCCCGCGGGCTTCGCGGGCTTCGCGGGCCGGCCCGTG
>ML271266.1:922-16750 GCA_005239495.1 Nicotiana undulata
TACTTTGCGAAAGGTTGACGCGGTTTGGGTCATTGTTGATAGATTGACCAAATCAGCGCATTTCCTTCCTGTGGCCACTACTTATACTACAGAGAAGTTGGCTCAGCTCTATATTCGTGAGATCGTCAGGTTGCATGGCGTGCCACTATCTATCATTTCAGATCGAGGTCCTCAGTTCACGTCACACTTCTGGAGAGCTTTGCATCGG
Source organism: Nicotiana undulata (assembly GCA_005239495.1). Taxonomy (NCBI): domain Eukaryota; kingdom Viridiplantae; phylum Streptophyta; class Magnoliopsida; order Solanales; family Solanaceae; genus Nicotiana; species Nicotiana undulata. Next base: position 1,131 of record ML271266.1, read on the forward strand.
GAGATGGGTACTCGATTAGACCTCAGTTCAGCTTTTCACCCTCAGACTGACGGCCAGTCAGAGCGTACAGTTCAGATTCTGGAGGATATGCTCAGGGCTTGTGTGATTGATTTCGGAGGTCAGTAGGACAAGTTCTTGCCTTTGGTAGAGTTTTCATATAATAATAGTTATTAGACCAGCATCCAGATGGCTCCATTCGAGGCTTTATATGGTCGGCGATGCCGTTCTCCGATTGGGTGGTTTGAGCCTGGTCAGGCTAGGCTATATGGTACTAACATGGTCAGGGATGCTTTAGAGAAAGTGAAGATTATTCAGGAGAGGCTTCGCACAGCTCAGTCGAGGCAGAAGAGCTACGCAGATCAGCGGGCTCGAGATGTAGCATTTATGGAGGGGGATCAGGTTATGCTAAGAGTTTCGTCGATGAAGGGCGTCATGAGATTCAAGAAGAACGGCAAGTTGAGCCCTAGGTATATAGGCCCATTTGACGTGTTAGAGCGAGTTGGTGATGTTTCTTATAGACTTGCTTTGCCTCCAGCGCTATCAGGAGTTCATCCAGTTTTTCATGTTTCGATGCTTCGGAGGTATCTCGCAGACTTCTCCCATGTGATCGATTATAGTACTATTCAGCTAGACGAGCAGTTGGGCTATGAGGAGGAGCCTGTGGCTATTGTTGATAGGCAGGACCGCCAGTTGAGGTCCAAGACGGTTTCAGCAGTTAAGGACCAGTTGAGGGGCCAACCAGTTGAGGAGGCGACTTGGGAGTCCGAGCAGGATATGCGGGACAGATATCCACAGCTATTCAGCACATCAGGTACGATTCTGGACCCATTCGAGGTCGAACGTTTGTTTAAGAGGGGGAGAATGTAACGACCCAGCCGGTCATTTTGTGTGTTGCGACTCCGTTCCCGTAAATGACTCTTCCCATAGCGGCTACTCGTGCCTTATGATTTGTGGGGGCAGATAGTTCGAGATTCAGAAGTGATTTTGCCAGTTGAGGAACACTTGGTTCCTGAAGGCTAGCCTATTTGGCTAATTTTGGTTCCCATCAGCATTTTGAGAAAACGACCTCGGAATCGAGTGCTGACAGCTCCAACAGCTCCAGATGATGATTTCGGACTTGAGCGTATGTTCGCCTCGAGTTTCTGATGACCAGGGAGTATTTCGGCACCTGAATTGGAATTCAGGATTTCATAAGATTTTGAATTCAGCCTGGAATTGGACCTCATGATATCATGGTCCGAATGAAATTCTGGAACTGGCAATAGTTCCGTACTGTCATTTATGACTTGTCCGAAAAATTTAGGGTCATTCCGAGCAGTATAGACCCGTTCGGCGTATTGGTGAGCCATTGAAATTTTCTTGAAAACTTAAGTTTGAAACTAAGGGGTTTTGGAGAGTGATTTCTAGTTTGGACGATGTTTTTAGTGTTCTAGGAACTCGAGCGAGTCCGTCATATGATTTGGGATTGGCTGGTGTAATTTGTCGATGGCTCAGGTGCGCCTAGGGGTCTCCCGAACCCCAAGCGGGGTAAAAAACCAGCAATTTCATGGCTGGTCTGGCTGCTTCTGGTGTGACCGCACCTGCGGTCAATCAGCCGCAGGCGCGAGCTCGCACCAACGGCCAATCCCTCGCAGGCGCGGCTCCAGCCGCAGGAGCGGCCTTCCTCTCGCTGGCGCGACTCCGCAGGAGCGGACAAAAGTCCGCAGGCGCAACCTCCCAGGGCCCAGGCCAAATCGCAAGCGCGACCCTTTTTCCGCAGGTGCGAGTCCGCACTTGCGAACCAAGGTCCGCAGAGGCGGAAACTGCTGGGAAGTTCTATAAAAGGCCCATTTCGTGAATTTTCTTCCCAAACTCGTTTTTCCTCCATTGTTAAGACCCCCAAGAGCTCCAGATCATTGTTAGCAAGTGATTAACTCAGGTAAGTGATTCTTTGACTTCCCGCATGTTTATAACTTCGATTCTTGAGGAATTTCCACTTCCAAAATTCATAAAAATCCATGGGAAGGCTAGTGAAAAATAGAGGGTTTTGAGAAAATTGAAATTCTGATTTTTTGGGCTATTATAGGATGATTAATTTAGTTAATCTTGATCCTTAGGCGACGTATAGCGCATTTCTTCAAGAATCGTAATTTTCAGGAAGCCGAGGCTCGGAGTTGAATATTCCAAGTACGTCAAGAATGTGTTTTAAGGGAAATCTTTGATAAATCCTCCTCGATTCCTCTTAAATTGATATAATTATGTGTTTTTGGCTAGTTGCAAGCCATCGAAGGTAATTCGGAGGATTCGTGCGTCTTGTTGATTGGTGCGTTGACCGGAGGAGTACTTGTCCAGGTGAGTCTCCTTTCCAAACTTTGTAAGGGGGAAACGTCCCCTAGGTTCCTTGTTGCTAATTGTGATTGTTGAGGGGGCTGCGTACGTACCACGTGACGAGAGTCCGTACGTGGCATCTATATTGTATGTTGGGTAGCCGTAGGACCCACGAGCATGTTCTAGCTATTTTTTTCATTTTATTTGATGCCTTGTACAAGTTATTTGCTAATATATGATGAAATGGAGCTATGATAGCTTTGAGTTAAATGTACATATTATACAGATAAGAATAATGAATTTCATCAATTGATTAATTGTGTTACTCCAGATATAATTTATAAAGAAAACGGAGTAAATGAGATAAATCTTGATCCTGAGCTATTGAGCAAAAATGAAGGTGATTGTAAATCCTTCCTATACTTGAATTATTCCACCATGGTGATATTATGAGAAAAGAGGATAATATTATATAAAATCCTAACTTTGACTATCAAGAGAGATGCGAATATCCGATCCCATTAAGCGTTAATGAGTCGGTACCATGGTGTCTACATATACGCATATATATACATTCATGCATTCATGGCCCTCGAGTCACAGGTATGATTCGTGATCGGGGAGAACTTATATTTTCATTACTAGCCCCTGAGTCACAGGTTTGATTCGTGATCAGGGAGGAATTACACTTATTTTCAACAACCCCTGAGTCACAAGTTTGATTCATGATCAGGGAGAAATCAGACTTGTTTTACTAGCCCCTGAGTCACAGGTTTGATTCGTGATCAGGGAAGAATTATACTCTTATTTTTATCGGCCCCGGAGTCACAGGTATGATTCGTGATCGGAGAGGGTTTTGCTTTACATCATTGGCCCCGAGTCACAGGTATGATTCTTGATCGGGAGAGTATATATATATTTATGTCATTTGCCCCTGAGTCGTAGTATGATTCGCGAGCGGGGAGAGATATTGGCCCACGAGTCGAAGGTTTGATCCGCAAGTGTGGAGGTTTATCAAGTCAGCGCACGAGTCGCATGTATGATTCGCGAGCGTGTGGAGCTTTATGACCGAGTCAGTCCTTATGACCCACCCTTATGACTTCGGCCGATAGTCTTGTCCGTGTCGGTTATATATATAGATATATATATATATATACATACATAAGCATTTGCATTGAGTTGGGATCGTACGATGGTGAGTTGAGAAACGGTACTGAGTACTGGAAAGTGAACAACTGAGATAATAAGATAAGACAATTTCAGATAATGAGAAGGAAAACAAGTGATACATATGATCAATTTACAAAGAAAGGTTATGTTTAAGATCAGTTACATGTTTGTTGATTACATGTCCTTATACTTGATGTATTTTCTCACATGATTTATTGCTCGGCATGTACCTTATTTTATTATGTACTGGACCTTAGTGAGTATATATTCTACCTCTCGTCACTACTCTTTACGAGTTTAGACGGGATACTCACTGGGTACATATTTGTTTATATGTACTCATGCTGCACTTTCTTTTCTTTTCTGCACTTGGTTGTGCAGGTCTTGAGGCTGGTCCGTCTGGTCGTCCGTCTGCTGATAGATACTGATCGCGGTGTCGTTCCATACGGTGAGCTGTCTTCTTGGCGTCATCCTGACAGCACCTCTGGAGCCTTCTAGTTTCATTTTTCTCAGTCTTTTGTTCCAGACTGCGGCTTGTATTTTTGTATATATATATATTTCAGTTGTTGTATCTATGTAGCCGCCTGTTGACACTGTGACACTAGTCCTGACACGCACTTGTTGTAGTTATGTTGGGATTCGGGGTTGTACATATTTGGCCTAGCTGTGGTTCAGCTTGTATCTACGGCCTTACCTCATATCGCTGCTACATTACGCATTTTATTTGTTATAAATTATAAATAACTGGAATAAACGAGTTTTGGGGTAGTAACTCCTGGGGATTTATATGTTAGCTTGCCTAACCTCGCCGTTAGGTGCCATCACGACCTGAACCAGGTTTTGGGTCGTGACACAGTAAGTATCCCGCCTAACCTTGAAGAGGTAGTGACGAGAGGTCGAATTTGACACTTGCTAGAGGTCAATTTAATAAAAATCATAAGTGACACTAAGCATGGAAATCATAGGTAATTAACAGATAGTGAAATGAGATAACAACTTCTTCCACATTTACAAATTTTATGTCTTCAACATTTCAATTGAAAACTTATTATTCAAGGCCAGTAAACAGTTAAAATTCATAGAAAAATTACTCAGCAAATATCATGCGCATGTATGCCAAGGTCAAACGGCTCGAACCAACGATAAATGTAAAACTATGCATTGCCGAAGGGTCGAACGGCTCGAACCATAGATGCATCTATTACACCGCTCGCGAATCGATCATGCGACGCGGTCATATATAAATAATAGAGTTACACTGCATGCGAATCATACCTGCACCTTAGGTACTCATAGATACACATATTCACACAATAAATTCACATTTTTACCAGGAAAGCAGTTACTCAAGGAAGTGATAAAGTTCTCTTTTAATGGACACGAAGATAGTATTTAAACCCTTTCTGTAAATTCATTTGCCAAGTTCGATAGGGTTTTAAACATTATAAATTTATCACTAAGGCTACAAGTACGGAAAATAAGCATGTTTTATCAGGAAAACAATTATCCAAGGAAAATCAATTCCCTTTATAGATGATTAAGAGAAATAAACTTTAACCTTCTTAGGTATTCAGTTACTAATTCGATAATATTAACAGTCTAATTTTATTAGCCAAATTCCAAGTACAACAAGTAAAGCATGCTAGTGGGTCCTAGACTACCCAGACACAAGCATAATAGTCGCTACGTACGGACTCCCGTCACCTCGTGCGTACGTAGCCCCCCACAAATAGTAGCAAATATTCAATTAGTTCACATACGGGCACTATTCCCCCTCACAAGGTTAGAAAGGAGACTTACCTCGCTCCGAAGACTCCTAACCGGCTTCCGAGTCCTTCCGATGACTCAAATCAATGCGCAACTCTCCAAAACTAGCCAAATTACGGGCAAACCAATGAAAATATACTCTAATTCGTATAACCATTCAGTTTATATAAATTCCTAACTCCGCTCAAAAAGTTGACAAAATTGCCCTCTGGCCCACGTGCCCGGATTCCTAAATTCTTCGAATATAAATATTACCCATAACTTTACAAACTCAAATATATAATATTCTTTCAATTTCATGCCCGAATTCGTGGTAAAAAACGAAAAAATATCAATTATAGTTCTTTTACTCAAACCCCCAAATTTTCTACAAATCCCACACTTAAATCCGTACCTAAACCATGTATTTAACTTGAAATGAGTTGGAACAACTTAACTTGTGATACTTGAAGAAAATCTCCCCTTGAAGCTCTCAACAATCGCCCACACCAAATGAAATTGGGAGAAGAATGGCAAATTTCCCGTTTAAAATAGCACACTGCCTCCAGTCCTTTCGCACATGCGGTAGCCTCGCCCGCACCTGCGCGCCCGTAGGTGCGCCCAAGCACCCGCACCTGCGGCTTCATCCTTTCCAGCCGGGCTCTGCACCTACGCTCCCTCGTCCGCATATGCGCCTTTGCTGGTGCGAAAATAGCCTCGCACTTGCGCCCCCAAACAAGCTAGCCAAATTCCGCATATGCGACGCCAAAGCCTCACCTGCGGCTCCGCACTTGCGTCCAAAGCCTCGCAGGAGCGGTCACACCAGACACCAGCAACTTCAGCTCCTCCTCAACTTCAAATTTGATCTGTTAACCACCTGGAATCCACCCGAGGCCCCCAGGACCCCGTTCAATCACACCAGCCTGTTCCAAAACATAATGCAGACCTGCTCGAGGACTCAAACCACATCAAATAACATAGAAACAATGGATCGCTACCCACTTCAATCTTTATGAACTTTGAAGTTTCCAACTTCTACATTCGGTGCCGAAACCTATCAAATCACATCCGATTGACGCCAAATTTTGCACACAAGTCATATTCAACATTACGGACATGTTACAACTCTCGGAATTAGAATCTAACCCCGATATCAAAATTTTCACTTCCAGTCAGACTTCTCAAAAACCTTCAAATTTCTAGCTTTAGCCAAATGACCTTCGGACCTCCGAATTTACTTCCGGTCGCGCTCCTATTACCAGAATCACCATACGGAGCTATTCCCAGACTCATAATCTCAAACATGCATCAATATCACTAAAATGCACTTCAGCCGAAACTTATGAAATTTCTTCTAAAATGTTGACTTTCACAATGCGTCGAAACGCTCTCGGGTCTTCCAAAACCCGATTTGAACACATGCCTGAGTACAAAATCATCATCAAAACCTGCTGGAACCTTTACATTCTGATTCTGAAGTCATTTACTCAAAAATCCAGTCTTTGTCAATTCTTCCAACTTAAGGCTTCCGTAAAGAAAATTTTCCTTCCAAATTGACTCCGAACTTCCCGAAATTCAATTTTGACCACGCCTACGAGTCATTATTCCCGAAACGAATGTGCATATGGCCTCAAACCGCTGAACAATGTGCTATAGCTCAAAGCGACCGGTCGAGTCGTTACGCAATTGGTTCAATACCATCAATTATTGCCTAAAGGAATCAACTTTGGTGAAAAACTATGGCTTTCCTATGTTTTCTTATCAAAATAAGAAAGTCGACCCCGGACCCACTTTGTCTAAACTCGAGGTTCGGACCAAAATCCATTTACCCAATCTCGCCCGAGCCTGAATATGCAATTGGTATGTGAATCCGACCTCAATTCGAGGTCTAAATCCCCAAATTTTAAAATTCCTAAGTTCTACCCAAAAACCCAATTTTTACCATGAAAACTCTAGTATTTTTGTTGTAATGTTGTTAAAAGGTGTTAAGGATTGAAAAATAATTAGTTGGAGATCACTTACCAATGGTTTAGAGAAGGTCGGGTATTTGGAAAATTGGCTATGGAGGTTTAGGGTTTGAGAGAATTGAAAAAGAAATGAAAAGCACGTCAAAAGTTTGATTTACCAGGTTGTGGGTCTCGCATTTGCGAACTGGAGTTCGCATTTGAAAACCCTTTGATTTTTGGGGTTCACCGCAAATGTGATAAAAATGTCACTTTTGAGACAAAGGGGAATCTCGCTTTTGCGACCCAAAATCTCGCATTTGTGGGATCTGAGGCTGGCCCATGCGAAGCCTGATCTCGTAAATGCGAGATATGAGGCCTGCAACACTAGATTTCAACTATTGGGAAATTTTCTAACTCTTGACACTCCGTAGCCTACCCGAAACTCACCCAAGCACTTGGGGGTCCAAACAAATAATGAACGCAAGTCTAAAAATATCATACGGACTTACTTGTGCGATCAAATCATCAAAATAACATCAAAATCTAAAGATTTAACCTCAAAACTCAAGATTTCCTCAAGAACACTCATATTTCTAACTTTTCAACCGGGTGTTCAAATTACATCAAGTCAACTCCGATTCTCATCAAATTTCACAGATAGGACATAAATATCATAACAAACTTGTTTCGGGCTTCGGAACCAAAATATGGGCCCGATATCATCAATTTCACATATTATTTCATTTCTTTATTTCTTGGAATAACCAACAGAACAATTTTTCTTCAAAAATTGTTTTCTAATGCTATGGACCTTGGAGTTCAATTCGGGGCATACGCCCAAGTCCCATATTTTACTGCGGACCTCCCGGGATCGTCAAACACAGATTTGGTTCTGTTTACCAAAAATGTTGACCAAAGTCAGCTACAATAAAATTTTAACTCTAGAAATTATTATTTCTCATATTTTCACATAAAAGCTTTTCGGTTTCACGACCGGACTGCGCACACAAATTTAGGTGATTAAAATTAGTCCTTTTTATGGCTAATAAGCATAGAATTGGGTCTTAATTCATAAAATGACCATTTGGGTTATCACAACTTTACCTGATTATGATGTTAAATATTGTGTACCCATGGACTATTACACCTAGTGTATCTGAATTAAAAGTAAAATTTGGGGTTTCTTTACTATAGTTCTGGAGAGTGAATATTTATAATTTAGGGGTCGATTTGAGGTTGGATTTGGATGATAGACCCATACTAGAATCTCTCTATTTTTTGTTGCATTTATGCAATGTTTATTCTTTTGATGGAATTCATTAATTGCATGACAGATTGCCATAATTACTTGCTGTGTGAACCGCCGAAGAAACTCCTCAGAATAGTCACTTCATTCCATTTTCCCACCTTTCCTTCTAATCAAGACAATCCTACTTATGAGTGCATATCAATGGTTTTGTTGGGCTATATTCGGCTGATTATTTGATTTTTGTTGAGTAATTTTAATGATAATTTTATTAGAAAACCCACATTTGTGTTTCGTGATGTGTAGGTAATTTCTAAGTGTAGATGTGAGAAGTGAAGGGTGAAAAGGTCCAAAAAAGTATAAATGATATCAAAAGAGAGTTTTTGATGACTGAATACGATGTGTTAGACGTCAAATGGTGAAAATGAATGAATATTCAAGCAACATGTAGTGGGATATGGAGCTTGGAACTAAAGTTTCTCTATAAAAACATAAGATCAAAATTTAACAGATTATATCTCTCAATCTACAAGATGTTTTATCATTATTCTTATGGGAAATTGTATCTTTGTATCTAGTTACTAAAAATTCAAACGACTCGTCGTTTCAACCCTCCTATGCAAAGTTATGGTCTTTTTATGGGATACTACCAAAGATGCACGCCGGGTTCGCGACAGAGCACGTCCTCCTTCGTGAAACTTAATTTAGACCTATTTTTGTAATTTTTGGCATTCCTCTTGACCTATATAAAATCTAATCTAGTTCCAAACTAGGTATCTTGGAATTTTGGGCATCTTTTGGGGTGAAGAAGGCAAAGAAATAACGGAAACTTGGATTACTTCATCAAAATGATTCAATACGGAAGTTGTTTTGAGTTTGTGAATTGTAATGTCTTCTTGTTTCTTAATAGTTTTGTGATGAACATCTTTTACATTATGGAGTAGTCTCTATCATGGTTATTTAAAAATATTTTGCCTTAATTATTATTCAAAGATTTGATTTCTGTTAGTTATCGAATTCGTTGTTAGAGTTTTGAATTGATTTGCAAGTTGTTTGTGATTCTACTTCAATCGAAGGAGAAGTTTTAATATGAATATCATTGTGTTTCTTGTTTGGGTGAATTCTATGACCCTCATAGGTAATCGAATGAGCTTGTAGAGTTATCAATTAACCTAATCTAGAGGAATAGTCTAGAGGCGTTCTACGTAAGATCAATCATTCCACGTATTCTTGCATATGTTCATAGTGCTTCTCATTAGGTTATTTGACAGAACTCTCATTCATCTGAAAGAATAATTCGAATCCTAAAAATAATATAATCATCTATTGAAATCGAAAGAGTTAATAGAACTTAAGTGTTGAATTTAGAACAGAGTTATATCCCAAATAATACTTAAGCACATATATTGTCAATGCTCTTATTTCTCTATTTGATATTCAATTGTTGCTACCTAATTCCCCACTTACCATAATTATTTGTAATTGGTAATTTTAGTTGTTACTCTTAGTTCTTTACTAATCTAAACTCAAAGGTTTATTTTCCTGGATAATTTTAAGCTATTCGGACATTGTTTAACCCAATCTCTATGGAGACAATCTAATCACAACACTATATTTTATTAGCAAGACTTAATATTTTAACCCGATCCCCATTTTGCGCTCGTCAATTTTTGGTGTTGTTGTTGTAAGGCCCTGTAAAAATTTTAACTAAAAACCCAAAATTTCGAAGTGCCAAATTAGATTTATGTGTCATAATAGTATAAATTATTATCGGCGAGTTTTTGGATTGAACAATATGCTATGGACCTAAAGAAAAATGTTTTGCAGAAGAATGCGTTTCTGCGGTCCATTATGTGGCCTCATAATTGCTCTGTGGACCGCATATTTTTTTTTTGAGCAAATTAAACTACTAGGCTGATTGCCTAGTAGTTGTTTTATTTATAATAAAAGTAATAACAATGATTTGTCCTAATGGAGTTAGGACTGTAAAAATGAAAAAACGACATAGAAACTATTATCAAAATTAGGCTTGTGAGGCCCAATGATGATATTACAATGTGTACTACTACTGGCATAAATTAAGATAATTTAAATTAATACTAGCCTATATAACTACTGAAAATGTGTATACATCGAGGCCCGTGTGTTGTCTGGCCTAGCATGCTCGTGTTAATAGCCCATGTAGCCCACAAAATGAGTTGTAGACTGATATTGTATTGTCCAGCCATGTTGTCCACGTTGAATAATCTTGCAACTTTGTACGCATAGCACCAAACATTACAGTGATCACTGATGGTATTCTTGGTCGCTTGTTCACTGTTGCATTGTTGTGCATAGTGAGCACCAGTTATGGTCATTTTCCCTATCATATCTCTTCTTGTTATTGCATAGGGATCTTCATTAGAGGGTATTGTGAAGAGTGGAGTACAATAAACTCTCATTTCCCTCATCAGTTCCCTGCATTTCACTATCAATTCATATGTGATCTCCTCGTGAACCACTTCTTGTGTTGTCTCTGATTCAGCTGCTACCATATGTGTTGTTCTCCAATTATAGCAAGATCCAGTTTCAGATGGTTTCATATTGTGCCTTCCTTTTTGTCCTCTTTCCATACTTGCGCATGTCCCTTTTCCTTCCTCTAGGGAATGAGTACATAGTACTAATACCACCCTTAGAGGTCGTAATTGGGGACATGGTATGGATACAGTAGCATCTCCTGCAAAAAAGAAAACAAAGTTAGCATAAACCGTAATCACCATGTACTCCTCCCTAAGGATTAGTACATGTTGATCCTGTGATGTCCCTACTCCTTTAGTACTCCAATACTCCTTATTATTGTTATGCTCCACTATCCAACTCTAAGTCCTTATGCCCTCTTACCTATTTCGATTATACATTCTATTGGCGATAGAGTGAGGTAAAAAATTCGGCCAATTTTGAGGTATGTTATGCGGCCAATTATACGATCGCATAATCGATTTGTGGGCCGCATAATAATCTTGGATTTTTGCGAAGGGAAGTTCTACGGTGCATTATGCGACCGCAGAACAGGTATGCGGACCGCATACTAATCGCATACCTGGGCAGCAAATTCAAGCCCCTGAGGGCTATTTTTGTGATCACTTTGCGGGCCGAATAACCATTATGCAGCCACATATGCGACCGCAGATCTTTGTAGGGGTACCCATTTTCTTATTTTAAAACCCGACCCTATTCCTGTCACGACCCAAAATCCATAAGGTCGTGATGGCGCCGGACACCACTGTTAGGCAAGCCAATCCTTAAATAGTTAAGCCAAATTTCCTGTTTAAACGTTTTTGAAAAATCATTTCCTTTCACTTTAATACATAATAACTAGATGAAATCCATTTAAGTAAAAACAACAGTCTATTTTCCACTTTAATAAAATACATCCCAGAACTCGGTGTCACAAGTACATGAGCAATTTCTAAGACTTTTTACAAAATACTACAAAGCTTGTCCGAAATACAAATTGGAAAAGGACTTTAGAATAAAATAATTACAATACATAGAGGAAGACTCTACCGGCTGCGGATCGCCACCGGATGATGCAGCTCGCCTAAGTCTCCAAACCAGCGCCATCGTTATGAAAGTACCTGCGCAACAAAACGCACAACAAGTGTAGCATGAGTACGAAAACAACATGTACTCAGTAACTATCCCGCCTAACCTCGGAGAGGTAGTGACGAGAGGTCGAATTAGACACTCGCTATAAGTCAGTTAAATATAATCAAGTGAGGTGCTTAGCATGATTATCATAGGCAATTAAATAATAATCAGGAATAAGAAATATCAACTTATTTCTCATTTAACACATCAATTCTACTTCATTTTTAAGTTGGCAATTCAAAATACCTTAGGCCAATAAGCATGTATAAATCATAGGAAATACGCAGCAGTTATCATGTGCAAACAAAATGACGAGGGTCGAACGGCACGAGCCAACAATAATAAAATTGTGCACTGCCGAGGGTCGAACGACTCAAACCATAGATGCATCTATTTTCCCCGCCCTCGAATCGATCATGCGACGCGGTAAACATAATAACAATAAGGCTAACCTGCTCGCGAATCATACATGCGACTCAGGTGCTCATAGGTACACGTATTCACATAACAATCCGCATTTTTATCTAGAAAAAAACTTCTCAAGATAATGATAATATTCTCTTTAGGTGAACATGAAGATAGTAGTTAAATCATTTCTGGAAATTCATTTACCAAGTTTGATGAGGTTTTCAAATATTACAAATCTGTCTGAAACACAATTACGCAAGGAAGAATAAATTCTCTTTCTAAATGATTAAGAAAAATGAACTCTAACCTTCTTAGGTATTCATTTACTATTCCGATCATATTAACGGTCAAATCTTACTGACAAGATCACAAGTACAACAAGTAAGGCATGCTAGTGGGTCCTAGACTACCCGTACATAAGCATATTAGTAGCTACGCACAGACTCCCGTCACCTCGTGCGTACGTAGCCCCCGCAATTAATATCATGTATTTAATTAGTTCACCTAGGGGGACAATTCCCCCTCGCAAAGTTAGAAAGGAGACTTACCACGCTTCGAAATTCGATAACCGGCTTCCAAGCCCTTTCAACAACTCCAATTGACGCACAACGCCCCAAAACTATCCAAATAACGGTAAACCAATGAAAATATACTCTAATATTCGTAACAAATTCAATATTATATAATTTCCCAACTTCGCTCAATGAATTGAACAAAATGCCCTCGGCCCCACGTGCCCGGATTCCGAAATTTCTCGAGGATAAACTCTACCAGGGTACAAAGCCTCTTTCACCGAATATCGATCTCAGGTGACACTGAAGATACACCAGCTTACTCTGAATTCCCGAATCACATCTCTTGCTCATCCGAGCTCATGACATCCTTGTGAACGCTGAACCGCATTCCGATTCTTACTTCCAGCTCCACACTGACTACTGCACCCAACATGCCGATATGGAGTAGCATAGGAATTCCATCATACTTTCTGAACCGCTAATAGGGTGAATACTTCATCACATTGAAACCTTTACTTACCTCAATTCATGAGAACCATAACAACAAACGAGCGAATTCTCACAATCACAATACATGCAAATCCTTAAGTAGTGGTTTGAACCACCATAAACCTTTCGGGATCCGCCTACACCTGACAGGCCGTAGCACTTGAATGCTTCCAATGAAATATATTACGACGGTCGGCATTCCCCACACACATCCGCATAAACCATACACATACTCAATCACACCGAAGGAACTGATCACTGCCGTACATGTGCCATTTCAACCATGGCTAACCAATCTATCTTCTTTTAATCATCTTAATTGCCTTACAGATAGTTGTAACTTCCTTCAACTCATAGCAAACTCAACCCTCACTCATCTCGAGTGACCTTGATTCACGAGACCATGCTGCCTAAATCCCACAGCCCGTCTCACATCCTCTTGATAATCTTTCTACAACCCGTAGTTTATTTCTCCCACTCCCCCAATACTATCCTGCATGCTGAAAATAACATAGAACACTCCAACCATTTTCCTTCTCCTCAGAAATTATACTGCGAAAGCTCGACTCTTAATCAAACTGCTGTCTGAAACCCTTAAACGCCGCATTCTTAACCTTCGAATTTACTAGGACCACTGCTTAGAGTCACCCACTCTTACTGGCCCCGAATACAATTAACTCCAAGGCTCTTCTAGCACATAAACATCCCCTCAACGAAGTACGTGACTGATTCGCTACCCTTACCACTCGCCTATGCCTTAAGCATAATCCTAAATCTTTCAAATTCTAACCCTGGTCCAACAGTGCCAACTTTAGCATACATTCATCAAATCCCACGCACAATCACCCTTTTACTCCTTTCCCTTAGCTGTAACAACTTGCTAATACGCCGACGATCTGCAACCCCATGAGAAAACAAGCCTACAACCCAATTGCAGGTGGTGGGACTCCCCCACTTAGCCCGAAGCTACATCCTTGCACCACTATAGACCCTGTTGAGATCCTTTCTCCTTTGTTAACATAATCTTGCACAACCAATCCGTATGATTCTTCCGAATTCTCTTGTTAGCATTCCTTAAATACTCAAATTCTCTAGAACACTTCACCCATTTTTCCTCTTACCAAATAGCAACTTGGATTCCTCGCAGAAACAACCACACAAATGCTAACCTACTCACAGGAGATAACCCACCGGTGTAAATCACCAACTGACACCTCCCAACGACGTTGTACTGCACCCTCTCTACAACATCAATACTCTATCCTAAGCCTGTTCTCATTCACCGACTTTACCAGTCCGTCTGTTTCTCATGGACATCTACTAAATGCGCCACAACATCTTCAAATTCACCACCATGTGGCATCCTTCTTCATCCCTAACCACTCCTCTCTGTCGTATTCAACCTTCCGTCGAATGGCCAACATTTCAGTTTAAGCTCGTGGACCTAATAACAATCCACTAATTCTCAAATCACTCCAACTTCTCCTCAAGATAGGCAGTCGTCTTACCACTGAACTTGTATGCTGCACTGCCACTCTCCCACTTAGTTAAACTTATTTCTTTAAGCAACTACCTGACTTCCATCTCTCATGCCTGGCATTTTTTAGGTTTATCCGCCACCTGACGCTTCTCACATGTCTTCCTTCATCGTATGCTGCCCAATCATTGCCTTAATTCAATATCATTCTCTGTAGTTCTTAAACCAGCAGATTACCACGACTTCAAACTCTCCGAAGATCATCTTTCTCGAGCTGCCTTCATTAGAAACAACTATTCAATTATGAACCACTACTTTCACGACCCAAACAGGAGGATCATGACTGGTACCCGGGCCATACCTGCCGAGCACCAATGTACATTCTATCTAATCCTCTTATTATCTTTAAGGGCCGACGATATCGATATAAGTGGTAGATATGGATTATGAACGCCAAACAATGAAAGATAATGGAATGAACATGCATAACATGGGATAACAAGACTTCCAAGAAACTATATATAAGTTAGGAGCTACCACGCTTCCATGAAAGACTATACAACAAAAATCATCTGACAAGGCATACCAAACTATGCATAAGCCGACACATGTATATGAGCCTCCAAAGGAGCATAAGTAATGCAACATAGTCGGAACAGGGCCCCGACATACCCATAATATCTATA
>MDKH01013496.1:0-12329 GCA_005239495.1 Nicotiana undulata
CGCTATAGTTGGCCGGGTATGGCACCTATTGGGCAACCACTGATCAGTTGGGTTTACCAAGTCCTCTTTGAGGCCGGGTATGATATGATAATGATGATGCCCACAGAGGCGAATGTTCTATGATGATGATGATGCCCACAGAGGCGGATGTTTTAAAAGATTATGTATATATATGTATCATGCATTTCATGTTACTGTTTCTTAGAAGCACTCAGATGTTACATGTGATATTTTCTCTACCTCTCTTTACATTATTGTTCATATTTATATTGACCAGCCTTACATACTCAGTACTTTATTCGTACTGACGTCCTTTTATTTGTGGACGCTGCATGTCGTGCTGCAGGTCCTGATAGACAGGTAGACACAGCTCTCCCACCATAATAGGCTTTCCAGTTCAGCGGTCATAGGCGAGATCCCTTCTCCGGACTTGCCGTGGTCTTGGTATGCATTTTTGTTATAGATATTATGGGTATGTCGGGGCCCTGTTCCAGCAATTTTACATTACTTATGCTCCTTTAGAGGCTCATAGACAGGTGTCAACTCATGTACAATTTGGATATGTCTTGTTGGATAATTTTTTTTGTATAGTCTTTCATGGCAGTGTTGTAGCTCGTACCTTTTATGTATTTTTTTAGCAATCTTGTCATCCCATGTGATGTATGTTCATGATCAATATCTACCATTTATATTGATCTCGTTATCCCTTAAAGATAATAAGAAGGTTAGATAAAATGTACGTTGGTGTTCAGCAAGTATGTCCCGGGTACTAGTCATGATCCTCCAGTTTGGGTCGTGACAGAAAATTGGGAACCAACTGGGACGGACCATACAAAACATAGCAACAGCCAACAAAGGATCATTCCAACTAGAGAGAATGGAGGGAAATCAACTACCAAACAATTGGAACGTTTTTACTGGGAAAGTTTTTAACGAGGCGACAAAGGGGACGTCTCGAAATTTAAGTATGTGATTCATCGCCCCACCTCTCGGCTACTACTCCACGCAAAACGATGAAGGGACGAAGTAGACTGGAACTTTTCAAATGTATGTATTGAACAAACATGTAATATTCTCCAATGAAATGAAAAAACAAAGCATTATGCAACATTTTTCGCACAACTCCAGATCGTCCTACATTCTACACTTTATATTCGACCTCGCTCTAATCACTTTACATTCGACCTCGCTCGAATCACTTTACATTCGACCTCGCTCGAATCACTCTACATTCAACCTCGCTTGAATCACTCTACATTCGACCTCGCTCTAATTACTATACATTCGACCTCGCTCGAATCATATACATTCAAACGCGCTCGAATCACTATACATTCGACCTTGTACGAATTACATTGCATTCGACCTCAAGTCAATCTAGGCTCAGCCTCCCTGAAAGCAACATCACACAACAACAAAAAAAAGAGAAGCAACAAGAGAGTGTGAATCCAAAAACATATAGCAAAAAGGGTAACCGTTCCATTTCAATGGATTGAACTACATTACTTGTTTTTTCTAAAGGGCTCAAGTACGCCCTCACAAAAATAGAAAAACAACCAAAAATGAAGTACAAAGGCTTTTTGTTGCATCATCCCCGCCAGCATACTCTTGGTCGTACCAAGGATCAGAGGCAAGCCCATCCACAATGTCATCATCATCATCCCCGCCGGGCGTACCAGGCTCATAACCACAAACTTCATGAGTTGTTCGTGCCTTAACACGAACTTCTGCAAGCTCTTCCTTGAAAACCTTCCCGGTAGCCCTCAAAGACTTCTACACATCGAGTTGGGCCTTAGAATGAACCCACATCTCGTACAACTCGCGTGACACGTTTAGATCGGCAAAAGTCTGAGAAGTAGATGGTTGGTCTAGCTGCCCCTTCTCGGCCTTCAAGATAACGATCTGCTCATTCAAAGCGGATAACTCCCCTCCCAAACTCCCAACATGCTCCTCCAACCTCGCTACCTTGAGTGCCGACGTTTTCGCCTCACTGGCTCGCTCATACATGAAAATGCACAGGGTACCCGCCAAAGCTGCTGCCTCTTCCACTGCGGCCATCCTGTTCCTATCAGTCAGATTCAGCTCTGCGATCGTAGCGCTCAATTCATCCCTCAAGTTGGCGACCTAGGCCTCATTGTGTTCAACCTCGACCTTTAAGGACGCCACTTTTCCTTGGAGATCCGCATTCTTGGCCATTACCCCTTTACTCAATTCAATATCGTCTTCCTTAGACATCAACGTCCCCTCCAATATGCTACATCGGTCAATGGCTCTCATGATCTCTTCGTCCTTCTCCTTCAACTCCTCGTCTTTCCTCCCGATTTCATCGCGCAACCCTCGGAATTGTCCATCCTCACCAACACTCCTGACCGTCTTCCAATACATAGTCTGGTACTCTCTATACTTAGACTCCATCCTCCGATAGAGAGAAACCCTCTCCCCCTCTCATCGATCGCGCTCAATCTCCAAGATGAGAGTCTGATGAGTAAAAAAAGTCAAATCCAAGTAAAATAATACCCACGAAAAACACAAAAACTTAAGAGAAAAGAAGTGAGAACTCACTCGCAAAGCCATGCCTGATATGCCTAGAGAGAGGTCGGTATCGTTCAATGTCTACAACGTCCTATTTTTTGCCTCCGCACACAAGGGAGAGAAAGATGGCGCCATGCGCTCTGAAACAACCAAAAGGTTGTAATTCACAGGAATGACTATACGTCGATTAGGACCTTTCGTCCTTATCTCCACACGAGTAGCCCTCTCAGTAAAGTCCTGCACCTCATCGGGTTCGATGTCAGAACCGGAGTCGATGTCCTCTACGGGGACCTAACCTCTTACGGTCGTCGATGAGGAGCCAACTTCAACAGCCTGCACGAGCACTTCGCCACTAAGAACCCCCTCGATCCTAGAAGGTCATTCCTCCATCACGACATCCGTCGTGGTATCCGCCTCCACGGCTGGCAATGAATCTAGCCTCGCCTCAAGAGCCATGACTCTCTCCGACACTTCCACAGCAACATCCTTCCCTGTTTCTATCCTCCGCCTCTTCTTCAACGATGAATCCTCGCCGCGAGAAGACTCGTCAGCAAGAAGAAAAACCTGCTGATAGGAAACCTCATATGTGACATCAATGGCTAGAAAACGGGCTCCCTTACCAGTGAAGCTTGAGCCTGACCTCGTACAAACTCGACCATATCAAACTCCATCGCCGCCAAGGTCACCTTCTGGTGAAAGGGAAGAGTGGGAGCCTTCATTTTTTTGGAAACTTGCCGTCCTAAAACCAAAGAGGATTCGAGTCAAAGAATGACAGAAAGCGAGGCTAAGCCGAAAAGTGAGAACACTTACGAGACGAGGTCCTGGTTCCAAAATGCTTCTGGAAAGACGCCCAAGTGCAGATCCCCACTATGTGAGGTAACACACGAGTTACCCAATCCTCAATATCTAGGATGAGGGGAGGAGGACGCTTCCCAGCTGAAGATAAGGAAATCGTGAATAAGTCAGAGAGCAAAAGGCAAAAGAGGAAATGAAGAAGAAATAACGAGCGGTACGACATGATACTCAAGGTTTTAGTTCCACTTCTTCGGGAACTCAGATGGGTTTGTCACGAGATGATGGGTTCTGACAAAGAAGTATTTGCGCCAGAACAACCGATATTCTTTATCATCCATCCCGGCCACCAACCCCTTGGTCCCACGTTGTCGTAAATTTATCATAGTACCTCTATAAAATCTAGGCTAAAACAAATGCTGCAAGTGGAGGATGTCAGCCTCAAAGTCGGCCAGCTCCGCGTACTTAGTCATCATCGGGAAAACCTTGTATAAATAAGGAGAGATCTCTGTCGGGCAAATGTCGTAGAAGCAACAAACCTCCTTCGCTAACCGGGGGAGAGGAAGGGAATAGCCTATTAGGACGGGATATACATAAAAGGCACAAAACCCTAGCCCATGAACCTGCACTATATCGCCCCCCGTAGGAACAATTTCTATGTGAGGAGGGATGCGATGTTTAGACCGCAGGTTGTCTATCTCAGCCAAATCCGTCTCAAAACTTTTGGGAGAAGGGGTAGGAACATGCTCTTTGGGGAAGTCGTTCCTGACCGTGGGGGTTTTTAGGAACTACTTCCTCTACGGTGGGGAAGTTGTCCTCCTCCGCCAAGGATTCCTTACCGGTAGGAAGAATGGCCACCGATAAAGGGGTGGCGTCAGAAAGTTCATCATGGGTATGAGCAGAAGTTGACATAATAACACTGTAAGGTGTGTGCAGCGGAATGAGAGGAGGAAGATGTTAACTGGGTGAGAGACCGGAGGCTGGACAGTGATGAAACTGAAAATGAAAAAGAAGATCAAAGAAGAAACGTGTGCTTTCAAAGAAAGAAGTGACAAAATTTTCTCATGAGAAACCCCTCCCCTCTATTTATAAGGTTGGGTGGCATCATAATCAAGGCAAAACCTGCCAGCTGCACCGAAATTAACGCGGCAACAGTGCAGGTTTTGCCTGGGGAAGACTCGTAATGATGACGCGCGTGGCCATGAAGTCATCATATGCCGCCTACATCAGTTACAGCCCCACTAATAGGTCTATATAGTTGAATTAAACTTGTGTGGAAAGTTTGAAAGTAATACGAAGTGTCTAAGTGTGATTCAGTCACTCTTTTAAAATAATGAAATAATAACTTAAAGAGAAATTCTATTCGGTTTGGGACTCAATCCTTTGTTGTGATGTTCCTGTGGGTGTTTTGAGGCTTTGGAAAAGTTTGGATAATTTATTTGTACTAGTTGGTATGATTGGATGGGGTCCCGAGGGCTCGAGTATATTTTGAATCAATGGTTGAGAAACTAGTTATGTTAAGTATTTGGAGTTTGAACATGGTAAATATCAGGTTGAGATGACTTTTTTCGGTGTTTTGAGTGTGCGAACAGGTTCATAGCGTATTTTATAATTTAAATACATATAAGGTTTGTGTCTGGAAGGTTTCGAATGAGTTTTTGTTGCTAAAATGAAGATTTTCTTATTGCTGGTTTTTTTCTGGTGTAAATAATTATGAAAATACCATTTATGTCCCTCAAGAGTATGTGTATTTTGTGGTAAAACACTAGGCTTCCTGCTGCTCGACTTTCACTTGCTGATAATTCGGACACTTAGCCACAAAGACTGTGACGTTCTTTATCATGTTGGTCCACCAATAAACCTCATTGAGATCATTTTTAGATCTTTGGGGACCTTGGTGCGTAAAATACCTGGAATTATGGGCTTCTAATATGATCTTCCACTCTAATTCTACCTATGTCTGGAACACACGGTCCATTTCGGTACCTCAAAGTACCATCATCTCCCCTTTATTCAAAAGCTATCATTTTATGCTTGTGAATTCCTATTTTTACTGCAACAAGTAGGGGTCATCAAACTGTTTCTCATTCACTTCGGCTACTAAGGAGGAACGAGTCCTGTTCTCAAGAACAACGCCACCATCTTCGAAGTCCAAAAGTCGAACTCCTAGACTTGCTAAGCAGTGAACTTCTTTCACTATATATCTATTGTTTGGCCCAATCATGAGTTATACTTCCCACACTTGATTATCTTCTTAAGAACTTCCTGAAATCACTTATAGAATTGTTGTGAGCTAATTCTATACTCCGAAGATTAGAGTCTCATGTGATGGAAATACCCTCGTGATACATAACTGAGCATGATTTTATAAATCTTTTTTTTAATACCCCATGCTAACTATGCGGGTTTCAAATATCCAACTAGGCTAACTGACGATTTTCACATCTCCCCTTTATACCAAAGGTTAAGGACTTGTAACTGTGGATCCTTCTCTTATGTTGGGATCCGAACAACTTTTCTTTTCTTTAGTAATTCTTTGCACCTTATGTCAATGAAGACTCATCTTCTGACTTACTTCTGAGAAATCCTTCTTACTAGGAAAAACTATATTACCTACATAAATGGAAAGCTAATGTATTCACAACTATCATACACAATATTAGTTATTTAACTCTACTCACACTATCAATCTTGGGGAGATCCCTTTTTGATAATTCTTATAGGCTATTCTCCCTAGTTGGCTCTCTTACTACCTAGCTGATTTTTTCCCCACTATCACTGAACTTCGGGTTTAACTTAAACTCTTAAAGTTCTAACAAATGTTCGGTATTTGAACTATCATGCATTCACTAGAGTTAACCTGGCTAAGCGAATCAAATTGTACCTCTACTAGCTTTGCTGAAATTGCTAACTCACTTTGTCTACCAAAAATTTAATTACTATTCTTTTACTAACCACATGCTAACATCATATTTTCTTGTTCTTCTTTGAATAACTGTTGATACCCAATTTTTCCTCAAAATAGTTTTTAAATTGCATATATAGCCATTAATAGCAATTGGTATTTTTCTATATTTTTATTAAATCATTTTTAATTTATTCGGCATTTTATTTCCAATAAATAATTGCAAAATGGAATTACAAATGATTTCAAAGTATTTCTTGAGTTAATTTTATATGTTTTAGTCCTACTAAGGCCAAATTATTTCACATTTAGCTAATTTGGTACCTTTTGGCTATAATTGCAGTAACTTTGCAATAATAGCCCAATCATATGATTTTGTACTATTTTTATCCAGTAATTAACCATTTGTAATTTCAAATACTAAGTAATCATGTTTTTTACAATTATTCAGCTATTTTATAAATTATTTTAGTTAATTAATTGGGTATTTAACAATTAGCCATTTTTTTTTAATTATAGTCTAAACTAACCTGATCTTAACCCAATTGAAATAACCCAAATACCCAGGCCTAATGCCCTTAACCACCCGGCCCAATCCCTAGTTTAATCTGGACCGTTGATTATTTTCGATCAACGGTCCAGATCGCCTATTACCATAATTAAACCCTAAGACTACCCTCCCCCCCCCCTCATTTCTATCCATATCCCCCCGTCGTTACTCTCTCATCTCTCTCAAATGCTCTCTGCTAGAACCATCATGGTTCTCGCCCGCCATCACTCTCTAGTAACTACGATGGTCTTACCACCACCCCCATCCCATGGCTCTCCTCCTACACCGGGTTGATGTTGCCTTTGAGGTCCTCAAGAGAACCAGCCGGCAGTCAACTCACCTCCCAGGTTTTCTCATGACATTTTCCGACCGTTCTAGGTTGTCCGAGTAAGATCCTACCATTTATGGTTAAGACATGTGATTTGAGACGATTTTCCTTCTCTTTGGGTTGTCTCTATGAAAGCCTAACTACTAGTCTCTGATTATCCTTAGATCTGTGATGGATCTTGGCATATTATGAGTTATTTTGTTGTTTTCAAAGGTTTTTTTGATTATCCTAAAGTGACTCTTCATCTTCAAAATTAGGGTTCTTAAACCCCGCTTCAAACAGTTCTTCTTTATGATTTTTAGTGTTATTCCATGATTTTATTATGTCTAAGCGTTTATTTGAGCTTTTTCCCTTTTGTTGATTCATTTTTTGTTGAAAACCCCAAAGTTCTTGGTTTTAATCTGCAATTCTGAGTTTGTTTTCGGTAATATGCTTACCTGTTCTATTATGTTTACTGTGTTCTCATGAACACTCTGTGATTCCATGACTTCTACCATGTGTTTGCTTGTTAGGGTTTCTGGCTGCTATTATTCTTGCTTATTGTGTGGTTCTACTCTATTTTGTGTTCATCAATGTCTCTGAATCTTCACTTCTCCTGCATGTATTACATTCATTTTGTTATTTTAGGCCATGCTCCATGGGAACCCCTGATTTACGTGATTTTACCCTATGTTTGCTTGTTAGGGTTTTTGATTCTCGCCTATTATGAGTTTATTCTGTTTCTTCTCATAAGCTTGTGTTGATTCCCCCTAAATCAGTATTGTTTTCTATTTGTGAGTCTTTGAATCCTTGTGATTGGTTCTTCATTGATTTTGCATAATATTATCTACTGATTCTGAGAATTCCTTTAATTAAAACATGTTGATTTCATGTTCTCCTTGTTTGTATCATGCCTATCCTGCTCATGTGTGATATTTTCCTTTGATTGATGCTAATTTCTTGTAAATAGAACCTCACTCGAGGATCTCCTTACTGATTTTCAGAACATAAATTATCTCTTGCCTTATTTTTTACGGCTGATTCTGCTGTCAAACTAATGTATATGTATTTTCCTTAAATAGAGTCTGTGAACTTGGCCTTAATCACATTCTCTATACCTATATTACACTTATGCTATTTCCTTATGTGTTACAATCAACCTTATACGATTTTCTTTTTTTATTTCATCACTGTGTATTACTGATTGAGTATGATTCCTTAATTAAAGGAAATACTAATCTGACTCTAATTTATATATACTACTATAATTACTGTTGAACTGTTATTTTTACCTTATTTTTCTGCCTATTTTAAAACTATAATTACCCTAGTCTTTCACTAGCACAACGAATAGACATTGTTCAAAACTCTCTCTTATACAAAAGATACTCTCTTCTGCTCTCCTTCTGGTTACTTGCTATTATCAGTCGGTTGCAAGCCAAGGCTAGTTAATTTACTGCTCTTCATTCTGTGCTTGTTATCTCCTATACTGGTATGTCCTAATTTCAGTCTAAGTCTCAAAAACAACATGTTTCTTTTGGTATTTCAATTCATCATGTTTCTCATATGGTTTTACTTGTGGTTTTTCTGTGAAGTTTGTACTTAACCTGGCTGCATTGTTATTCATTTTGCATGTCATATATCCCTTCCCTTAGAACTCAGCATGCTTATGTAATACCCCTTTTAGCATACTTCACTGATTCTGCTTTACTTAGGCTTCTCTGATTACTAGCATGAACTTTCTATGTTAAAGCAATGTTGCACTTTATGATTGCTTGGTTCTTTGTAATTCTGAAATACATATTGTACCCTAACCCCCTTGAACTCCCTTAGAAAATCCTTGACTTAGTACCTATGTGCATCTCTGCCTACTATGTGCTTACCCCTATATGCTCTATACTTGTCCCCCAATCCCTCATCACCATGTTTGTGGTTGCTGAACTTGTCTTATTCCTTGTTCTATGTGTGTTGTTCTGATCCTGAAATGGAAATGTTGTTTGTTCTAATTGCCCTACTCTTTCAAACTACTTTTTTGAATAAGGTTTTTTACTGTTTTTGCAAAACTCATTTGGAACCAGTCTTTCATGTTTAAACTATTTTCCTACTCAAATCTTTTAAAACTATGCAAGCACCCTCACTCTATTCTTAGACATCTAAGTTCTGCCCCTCTAATGTCCCTATGAGATCCCTCTGAACTTTGATACATTAGAGTTGGCTCTTTCACACTGCACTTACTCAACCATGGTTATGAAATATGGGTGTGAGCACTGCCCGGGATCCCTTGAGGTCCTTAGAGAACTCTAACACACCCGGATTATGTGAAAGGCTGTGAAATCCCTCTTGGCATTGGAACTCTGGACACTTGGGTCGATTGGTAGGCTCCCTATAGTATAACTTCTTATTTTTCTTATCTATTTATGTAATTCATTCAATAATGGTTTGTAATAATTTATTATAAACAAATATTGGGGATGGACAGTGAAAACGGGGAAGGGTAGTTATACATGTCATAAAATGGTAGAAACCATGCCCCTAGGTTTACATTTCTTTTGTGCGCAATAGAATTCACGTTTTGGATTAATGTGTGCAAAGCATATCATGCATTAGATACCATGCCTCTTAAGTCTCATATATAATGTTTCTCAGCATCTCATTTTAACATTACTGCTTTATCACTTAGAAATCATGTATGTAGGATAAATGACAATGTTGACACAAACTATGCATAATTTGAGATCATGTCTAATAATGTTGTAACCTACTGAGCATCTAGAAATCCTGCTTTAGGAATTTTGTATATAAACCACTCTACCTTATACATACATATTATATAACATGCTTAGGTCTTTCACATTGTTTCAGCATCTCATTTTAACATTACTGCTTTATCACTTAGAAATCATGTATGTAGGATAAATGACAATGTTGACACAAACTATGCATAATTTGAGATCATGTCTAATAATGTTGTAACCTACTGAGCATCTAGAAATCCTGCTTTAGGAATTTTGTATATAAACCACTCTACCTTATACATACATATTATATAACATGCTTAGGTCTTTCACATTGTTTCAGCATCTCATTTTGGAAATATCATCACTTAGAAATCCTGTTCTAGGATAAACACATTAATATAAGTCATTATTCGTGCAGTCATGTCTCATAATGCTATAACCCTGCTGAGCATTTAGAAATCATGTATCTAGGGTAAATAACAACACTAAGATAAACTATCACTTATGCATATTTTGAAATTGTGCCTAATGTTGTAAATGATGTGCATTTAGGAATCCTGCTTTAGGAAACTTTGCATATCCTGAAAACGTGTTGTGCATTTAGATAACCTTCTTTTAGGAGTTCTGCATCTAAATCATCCTATCTTGTACGTGCATGCTAGATATCATGTTCTAGGGTCTCACTCGTTCAACTACACCTAGTTAACTATTGATGCATACAAGATGACATAAAAAACAATTTTACTCTGTTTCTAAACAACTGGTAATAATTCTGCATCCTTTAAACACCTAGAACAACATGTTTAAGTAAAACAATTTGTAACAGTCTTCTTCAATAAGTTTGGTAACTATTATACAATGTCCTACGCCTAGGTAAGCCTTAGGTGATTAAAATTGCTAAAACTGGAAATTTGTCTCTTTGTGCATGCTGCCTAATGCTTAAAAGGTTTTAAAGTCGGTAGGCAAACTGGTTAGGCCTCTGTTTCTGGGTTATAAATAAATCTGCATGCTCCTTGTGTTTTGATATTCACTTATATGCCATGTACTAGGACTCTACTTCCCTTATTTGTGTTTGAGTCGTGCTGCTTATATGTATTACATGTGGAGGTGAACCTGAGCCTTTTATCTGTTCTTTCTTGTACTATTTGCTGAAGTCCTATATGTTATTGCTTGTCGCCTTAGTATTTTCTCCTTTAAACCTTAGGTATCTGTCTAGAACTACCTATAGGTAGAGGTCCTAAATTCCTCCATGGCCATTAAGAAGGGACGGGTAACAACACGCAATAGAGGTCGTTAATTAAAATTTGCTCAAATAACCGCTAAGGGGTGGGGAAGGGTATATATGGACATGATTACCGGTGCGCTAATGCCACGTGTAAACCCTCTTCTTAGGAGTGATTACCGGACATTGTACTGATGTGATTACCCCCCCACCCCCCCACCCCATCCTTTGCATATGTGTTTAAATTGTAGCTCTTTTCAAATACCCTCTACAAACTTTGATCTTTTCAAGTGTACTTTCACATATGTGCTTAGACTGTGAATTCTCTCAAAACCCTACTCGTTTAAACTTTAATTGCCTACTTGCTACCTGCTTAAATTCACAAAGTTGTTTGGCCGGGAACCACAATTGTGGACTCTGAGGGGTGCCTAACATCTTCCCTTTGGAGTAATTTCAAGCCCTTACCCTATCTTTGGTTATTCAAGTCTATGTTTGTAAATGACCCTTAATAGGTGCCCTAACGCACCTTAACTCGTTAGGTGGTGACTCTCAAATTCCTTGCACATCCCTTTTTCCCAAAAGGAAGCGAGTTGTCCCAATAATGTCAAGAACCCTGACCGATCCGAAAGGAGGAGTCAAAAAAAGGGGGCGTGACAATAACTAAAGTGAAGCATAAGGCTATTCCTAACTTTCCTTACCATCTGACCCTATTCTACGATCACATACTATCCTTCTTTTCTTTTAAACTATGTACACGGATCACAATTAGTAAATTCTCATCTGTCTTAAACAAAATTGTAATATCTAACCCCCAAACTTTTTATACACTTCAAAATAACTTCAGACTATAAACCTCCAGCCTGAACACATAGTCATATAATCTTAAGGGGAACTGTCATATCTTTTATCTCATAATAACAACCATTTCTTATACAAATTTACTAACATGGTACTTTCTAGCTCTGATTTGAATAAATCTAAACCACTTAAAATCATTCCTTGAAATTCAATATCGGTTGCCCTTGGTTCTCATTTCGTACATCATGTCTTCTTAGTCATATACATGAATCGTATGAAAGACACTTGTCACGACCCGAAATCCCACCTTCGGGCCATGACTGCGTCTAATGTTGAACCCGCTAGACAAGCTAACGTTTGAACTGAATAAAACTCATTAACAACAAATACAAACCAGATAACTAAGGATTTGATGTCCCACAACATGAAGTTTAACAAAATAAGCAAAATACAACATAGCACTTTCGACATGAAACCCATAAACA
>ML271268.1:9609-22109 GCA_005239495.1 Nicotiana undulata
CTGCATTGCATATTTAAATTGGGACTACGGACCGAGATCCGGGAGCTTTCCCCTTGTACTGCATTGCATATTTAAATTGGGACTATGGACCGAGATCCTGGAGCTTTCCCCCTGTACTGCATTGCATATTTAAATTGGGACTACAGACCGAGATCCGAGAGCTTTCCCCCTGCATTGCATTGCACGATTATCACCTGAGTTATATGCTTTGCCGAACAAGAGATTCATTACTCTGTCTTCTGGTCCTTACTTTGAATTGCCGTTAATTATTATTGTCTACTTAACTGTTAACTATATCTGTCTTATTTTAAATTGCAACCTCAGTAGAATCTCAACCTGACCTCGTCACTACTTGACTGGGGTTAGGCTTGGCACTTGTTGGGTACCAAATGTGGAGTACTCACGCCCTTCTGCGAATGTTTTTCCCATGTGCAGATCCAGGTCCTAGCACGCGGTATCTCAGCTAGCCAGCAGCAGCATTACCAGGAGACTCGAGGTATAATCTGCAGCGTCCGCAGATCTACGAGTCCCCTTTCTATCTTGAAGTTGTAGTACTTGTAGATGAAACTATACAGTCTTCTCTTTTTCCAGTTGTATATATAGAGCATTAGAGTAGCTTGTGATGTATGGTGATATTCCGGGTTCTGGGTATAGTAACTGTTTATGCCAAGCGGCGTCGACTTTATTATGATTTCTTTCGCTTACTGTTATTTTACCTGTTTTATCTAAATTTCGCTTAAGGTATAGGCTTACCTAGTCCTCTAGACTAGGTGCCGTCACGAGACCCAGTCGGAGGGAGAATTGGGTCGTGACACTGGGGCTCTCAGGCGAACCTGGAGCAGTCAAACTCATCTCCCATGGTCCCATGCCACTTTTCGGCCTCCTCGGCCGTCTGAGTAAGGTTTACGACCTGTTCCGAGTTAAGCCAGTGCCGTCTTTGAGGTTCTTCCTACTTCTCTGGGTTCCACAAAACCCTAACCCTATGTCTTTCGATTTATCCTAGATCTACTCTATATCTACAGTATTACGAAGCTTCTTTCTGTGTTTTCTTTGAAAACTTTCATTTTTAAACGATCTTTCAATTTTAAAACTAGGGTTTCACAAACCCCTTTCAAAAACGATTTTTTGTACTTCTGCTTTAATGTTATTCTATTCTTTTCTCTGTTAACACGATTGATTCAAAGCTTTGTACTGAAAACCCCAATTTTTAGGGTTTTAGTTCATCTTGTTTGCTATGTTTGCCATATCTGTATGCTACTTTTGGACTCTCTATGTGCTCTATGCTTCTTACTCTAATTCGTGGTTGGGGTTTCTGAATCTCTACTATTCCTCTTGCTTAGGGTTTCACTTATTTTTTGTGCTATTCTGTTGTTTATCAAGTCTGATTATTGGTTTAATGATTGTTTGCCTGATGCTCTCTACTGGATCTGTGTGTCTCTTTGCATAGCAGTGATATTTTCTTCGAACCTATGACTTTGTATGTTCTGTACTGATTTTTCAAAATGTTTCCTTACTTATGTGGTACTTTCCTTGATTATGCTTGATTCCTTGTGATTTTAATTGCATTCGATATTCCCTCGACTAATTTTTAGAATTAAAACCCTACTTTGCCTTATGAATATTCTATCAGTTTACTTTCCTTAGTTATGTGCTATGTACTTGGATTTTATTGTATGCTACATGATTTTACTATCCCTATTATTGTAAAATCAGTCTTATAAATTGATTCATTTCCCTTATTTAACTATGATTGTCTCGTTTGAACTTGACTCCCTAATTAAGGGAGTCCAGATCCTTTAATTGATATTGATTGAGTATTATTTCCATAGTTGTGTTAGACTAGTACTCCTTACCTTATTTTCTTTACTCGTTTTCAGCATTATAAATACTCTACTTTCTTTGGCATAACATATACTAAGACATACATACGAACAAATACACACAGAGCACACTCATATTGTTCTGAATTCTCTCTTGCTTCTCGTATTAGTTACTGACTCAGTCGGCTGAAAGCCAAGACTGAGTAATTATTGCTGCTTTTGCTCTGCATACCATTGTCCTATTGCTCTACTTATCTGCACATTGTTGTTCTATTCTCACTCTTGACTGGTATGTTTCTAGTTTAAGGTTACAGTATCCAAAACAACATGTTTCAGTTCCTATTAATATTTTCGTTATTCCTTTTGTGCTTCTACTTATGGTTCTACTGTTTACCCTGTAACTAGCATGTCTATGTGATTTCCCTTCCCCCTTAGCCTAATATGTCTGTTGTTTTCCTAGTATGATTCATTAAGATTTTGCCTGATTCCTATGAAACTAGCATATCTATTTGTTCTATGTGACTTCCCTTCACCTTCAGTTCAGCATGTCCAGTACTGCTCCTATATGTTTTCATTATGAATCTGCCCCACCCCCTGGCCCCTAACATTATAAGCATGCACCTATAATACCTAGCTATTATGTAATCCTAATCCTGGACCTAATTTGTGACTCTGTCTGACACCCTCTCAATCTAATGTTGTTGGATTACTGGCATGAACACTCTGTGATAACTATGTTAGGACTGTTTAAATCCTGTAACCCTACTCTGAGTTCTACTTGTGTGCAAGTCTATTTCCACTATGTGGATTATTTGTCCCCAGTTCCCCCCTATCCCTGTTTGTGTTCATTCCCTGAACTATGTATGTTCTGAATTGCTGATTGTCCTGTTTCTTTCCTCTTCAAACTAGTTGTCATAAAACAAACTTTCATGTTGTTCTCTGAAGGTATTTCCAAAACAGTTATTTCAAAAAACTACTTTTCAAACTCAACTCTTTTAAGACTATAAACACATCTCACTACTCTTAGTCTCTAAGTTTAGCCCCCTTCGTGTGAGCACTGCCTTGGGGACCATTCGAGTACCCATTGAACTCTGACACACAAGGCTGACACTCCACACTGCACTTACTCCTTCCTGGCTAGGGAACTTGGGTGTGAGCACTGCCTTGGGGACCATTCGAGTACCCATTGAACTCTGACACACAAGGCTGACACTCCACACTGCACTTACTCCTTCCTGGCTAGGGAACTTGGGTGTGAGCACTGCCTGGGATCATCTGAGATCCTTAGGAACTCTGACACACCTGGGTTACAAAGCGTCATGGCATATGGCATGTTTGGATCTGGATACTTGGGCCTACTGTTAGGCTACCTATAGTGTAACTTCTTAATTTTCTTATTCATTTGTGTAATTTATGCAATGCTGGTATGTAATAATTAATTGTAAAAACAACTCTGGGGTTGGATAGTGAAATGGGAGGGGTTATGCATGCTTAGTATAATTACGGGTAGAGAACATGCTTATACGGTTTATTTTACCTATGTGTGAAATAGTCACATGTTTAGGAATACTTTCCATACATGCATTAGATACCATGCTTTAGGTCTATTTATTTCAGCATCTCATCATACTCATCAT
Source organism: Nicotiana undulata (assembly GCA_005239495.1). Taxonomy (NCBI): domain Eukaryota; kingdom Viridiplantae; phylum Streptophyta; class Magnoliopsida; order Solanales; family Solanaceae; genus Nicotiana; species Nicotiana undulata. The sequence continues at coordinate 13,067 of ML271268.1, forward strand.
GTTCGTAGTAAAAGGCTGCTATAATTGCTGCATCATCTTTGCAAATGCCTCGCTTGGAAATCCTATTCGTAATTAAATAACTATAAAAATAGTTGTTATAAGGTTACTTCCTCTGTATGTTCACAGTAACTATCTCTAGACATCCTGTTTAGGTTAAGCAATATCATTAAATGTCAATATTTGCATTAGAGACCATGCTACTTTAGGGCTTTAATTATCAGCATGTTCATGTTATCTATGCCAAATTCATGTGTTAAAACATACTGCATTGAACACATAGAAATCATGTGCTAGGTTCAGTAACTCAACAAATTACGGTTTTGTATGTACTGTTTCGAGTCAAAAGGACGTGTAATAGGCAAATCTCACTAAAATAAGTTTCGATTACTGAAAACGTTTGTGCATTTAGAAAAACAGCATGCATAGGTTTGCACTCAACATCCTGCCTGCATTTAGATATCATACTTCGTAGGACTTGCATCCATACTTGTTTAAATACTCACTTCTCTACCACGACTAAGTCTAAATAGGTTCATCCTGACTATTCACTATTTCTTGAGACTAAAACATGACGACTGGAGTATTTTTACACACTTAGGCAAGCCTTAGGTATCAACATTTGTAAAACTGGACATTGTTTTCTCTGTGCATAACTTGGCTAATTGCAGATAAGAATTCATAGTTTAAAACTGACCAGGTTACTTCTTCTAAAACTCAGTAATTAATTTGTCCCGCTATTGTATTCACATGTAGACATTCTGTCTTAGGTTCTGAAGTTAAAGACCTTACTTGTGTTTTAGTCGTGCTTATTATGTGTATAACTCGTGAAGGAATATCTGAGTCTTGTATTTGCCTCTATGTGTTTTCCCTCTGTTTGCAGTCTTAACTGTTCTTGCTTGTCGCTTAGCATTTTGTCCTTTAAACCTAAGGGTTCAGCCTAGTACTTCCCCTTTTAGGAATAGTATTCCTAGCCTCCTCCGGGACTGATAGGATGGGACGGGTAATAGCACGCGATAGAGTTCGTGACCAACACGTTTTTTAAATACCTTCGTGGGATGGGAAAGGGTAGAATATGAATATGATGACTGGTGCGCTAATACCACGTGTAGCTCTGCCTATCGGGTATTGCATTGATGTGATCCATATTACTTTAAACCTAGGACGTCTTTTCTCAAATATTTACTTTTGATTTCTTTCAAATTTCTAATGAGCTTCCATACTTGTTTGAAATCCCCTCTTATACGAGCTGTGCTTGTTATTTGCTTATTGTCCGAATTCACAAAAACCATTTGGCCGGGAACCACAGTTGTGGATCCTGAGGGGTGCCTAATACCTTCCCCTTGGGATAACTTCAAGCCCTTACCAAATCTCTGGTAATGCAAACCAGTCTTATGAGTTAACTAATCTAGGTTCCCTAACGCACCATAAAAATCGTTAGGTGGCGACTCTTCCTTTTAACCCTTTTAACCTTCAAAAGGAGTTGTCCAAAATTTCATAAACCCGATCTCTCCGCTTTAAGGGGGGAAAAAAGGGGCGCAACAATGGGCAATAGAATTAAGCGAACATGACATAATGTATCAGCCTAGGACTACAATAAAGTCTCAGATGTTAGCTGATTTTGTCGCTGATTTTAATACTAGCATAATCCTTGAAGTGGAAAAAGAGTTGCAAATTTTCAATGGGGCTAATCCAGGAATATGGACCCTATTTGCTGACGGATCTTCTAATATAAAAGGAGCCGGATTGGGAATTGTTTTAATATCACCTGCGAAAAGATAAGACATGCCATTAAATGTTATCCCATAACTAACAATGAAGCAGAGTATGAAGCTGTCATTGCAGGACTTGAATTAGCACGAGAACTCTCAATCGAGTAGATCGTCATCAAAAGTGACTCTCAACTAGTGGTGAACTAGATGCAGGGGACTTATACTGCTAGAGAGGCTCGAATGGAACAATATCTGGAAAAGGCACGAGACCTTGTAAGACAATTCCAGTCATGGAAGATTTTGCAAATACCCAGGGAGGAAAATGCAGAAGCGGATGCATTGGCTAATCTCGCAGTAGTTACCGACGTAACAAATAAAGATAATGCTATTGTGATACACTTATTTCATTCAGCAATCGACCAGGATAAAAATGAGGTAACATTTAATAATTTAACCTGGGATTGGAGAAACGAAATTGTAAATTTTTTGCAGAATGGTACTGATGTTTTATACGGCAATACCACACAAGAGGGGGTGATTTGTGTGATGTCCAATTTTCGAGTGCAGTCTCTATAGAAGAACCTGGTTCTTCCTGGTGTTCCAACTTCTACTGTTTGCGGAAAAGTAATTGCAGAAATTAAAGAACACAACAATTTTACATAGAAAACACCTGGCTCAAAAGGTGAAAAAACCACGACCTACTTCCTATTAGGATTTTCCCAAGCTCTTCACTACACCTCTGAGCCAAACATCATTACAAAATAAAATCTTTTGTAAACCTAAGGACTAACTCTAATCCCTTTGTGGCAAACTAGCCTCTAGCTAATTGCGACAAACTTCAAGTTAACTCTAACTTGATCAATGTGTACCTATTACAATTGCTTCTAATAAAGCTGAAAGATACAATATATAATCACCTACTACAAACCAATTAGACTCAAAAGATAACAGATGGAACTGGTTCTTCTAGCTGGTTCAAGTAGCTTTTGTGTCGCACAAGGATTCTGCTTGCAAAATTTCTTTGGTAATTTTGCTTTCAGTTCTTGTTTCACTTCTATCATTGTGCGATCAATTCTTCAGCAGGAATGATTCAACAATTTATAGAATCCGTAGTTGAGATGTTGTTGTTCAGTTCTAGTGCAACTCTTCCTTGGTGGAAAAGTTTGTGTTCATCTCAACTCCTTGATTGTTTCTGTCCTTGCTGAATTCGAACTCTTTCTACTTATCACTTTGCAACCTTTTCGCTTTAGGAGACAACCTCTTAGTTCATAGATAATTCACAGATCATGTTTATCTCCTGTGCATGTACGCTTCTTGTGCCAATGGGTCTGTTTGATAATGTTTGCCCTGATGGACCTGGTTCAACTGGGTAGGCATTTGTCAATATTCAAAATCATGCAGTGACTTGGTTCAACAGGTACCGTGCCTGAAGATAAAAAAAAAGAAGCTCAAGCACTTCGCCGAAGAGCATCACGGTACTGCCTAATTCATGATACGTTATACCGCAAAATGTTTGGAAGTCTCCTAGCAAAGTGCCTTGGACCCAATCAAACAGAGTAAGTAATAAAAGAAGTACACGAAGGACATTGTGGAAACCATGCAGGAGCAAGGTCCTTAGTTAAAACCCTGATCAAAGTAGGGTACTATTGGCCTAAAATGGAAGAAGACGATGGGAATTTCATAGCTAAGTGCGACAAATGCCAATGATATGCTAACAATATGCATCGACCAACGAAATTACTCCACCCAGTCGTGTCACCTTGGCCATTCATGAAATGGGGAATGGATATAGTAGGACCCCTTCCCCAGCTAAAGGAAAGGTACGGTTTTTACTTGTATTAACAGATTATTTCTCAAAATGGGTGGAGGCAAATGCTTTTAAACAGGTGCGAGAAAAATAAGTGAAAATATTTATATGGCGACACATAATATGCCGTTTTGGTGTACCAAAGGAAATCGTATGTGACAATGGCCCACAATTCATAGGCTCACAAATCACAGAATTCTTCCAAAGCTGGAAAATCAAAGGAATCACTTCGTCACCATATCACCCCATGGCTAATGGGCAAGCCGAGTCAACGAACAAAATCAATGTCAACAATTTGAAGAAGCGGATGGAAAAAGCTAAGGGAAATTGGCCTGAAGAGCTACCGGTAGTATTATGGGCTTACAAAACTACTGCAAAAACAGCCATTGGAGAAACTTCATTCGCGCTTGTTTTTGGTTCAGAAGCTTTAATACCAGTGGAAATTGGCGAATCAAGCACGAGATTTACTACAACAACAGAAGAAACAAACAACGACGAGTTGAGAACAAATCTGGATTTACTCGAGCAAAGGAGAGAAGCTACATTAATACGTACGGCAGCTCAAAAACAAATTATAGAGCGATATTACAACAGAAAAGCTCACCTCAGATATTTCAAAATTGGGGACTTCGTCCTTAGAAAAGTCTTCCAATCAACAAAGGAAGCCGGTGCAGGAAAGCTAAATCTAAATTGGGAAGGACCCTACAAAGTCCGTGGCATTGCTGGAAAAGACGCTTATGAGCTAGAGACTATGGATGACAGAATTTTACCAACAAGTTGGAATGATGTTCACTTGAAGAAGTATTACTTCTAAGGAAAAGGAATACCCACGGTCAGGTATCATTACGTTCGATTTTATTTTAGTACAGTTAAAATTATACTAACTGTTTTAGATGATAGGCAAAAAGCTAACCCATCACCAGATGACGATATTAGACCTACATAGACACGAGGAAGTAACTGAATTCCCGGTCTAGGGTTACAACTTTCTGATGGACGTTTTAAAGGGTTAAACAATCATCATCTAAACTATATACCTTCGAGTCCCGTATGTTTTTCCTTTTCAGGAAAAGGACCACAAGGAAGGAATAATCAAGTGCTCGAGATTTCATTCTTCAAAGCTCAAACACTTAGGGGACTATACAGTATGGAAGGCTAAGAAGACTATCAAAAAGGTCAAAAGCTCAAGCCTGAAGATCCATTTTCCCCAACAAGTCAAGCGTTATGAGCAAAATCAAAGAGCCAAAGACAAACACACAAAGCCTCATTCAGAAACCTACAAAAAAACATTTTCGTGAATGTAAACGAATGTTTAGGTTAAAGGCAAAATTCATACCCTTGTATTTATTCAAAACCTGTTGTAAAAGAAAATAGTTACGGGTAAAAATTCATACCTTTGTATTTATTCAAAACACTATTGTAAAAGAAAATAGTTACGGGTAAAAATTCATACCCTCTTATAAAATATATGTTGTAAGAAAAATAGTTGCGAAAGAGTTATAGATGATACTCAAACACATGTAAAATATTGTGAAAGTTCGAATATTACAAAGACTTTCCTCAAAAACATTGTTCAAAAAAACATGTGAATTCCTATCTCTCTTTTGTATATTTACACCATTATAAAGTTGAGACGTCTTCTTCATCAAGTGTCATTCTTAAAAGGGTCCTCTTTTGTAAATCGTGCTTATTTCGAAAAGGCACGAAAAATCAAAGCATTTTTCAATGCAAAATCAAAAACTAAGGGGTAAAACAAAAACCCTAACAAAAAGCATGCAAAGACTTAAGAGTAAAACAAAAACTCAAGAAATCATAAGTCATGCTAATATTAATATTATGTCAAAAAACTAAGTATTAACTTAGTCTAAAGCCGGATTTATTTTTACAAAGGTTGCCCCTAAGTTGTCAAATGGGGACTTACAAGAACCAAACTTTACCCCCAATGGGACCGGGGGTAACCACCAATTGTTCCAAATAAAAATAAGGACAAGATTCCATAAACTTTTTCACTAGATGGGGGGATTATCTTCGTCGACAGGAGGAGTGACTTGAGATGGCGAGGCTTGAAAAACAACTTTATCAGGGACCTCAACTCAGGAGACGAGAAACTTTGACTCTGTTGAGACTTTTCAATCGTTTATTTGGTCTTAGCAATTTCATCTTCCAAGTCAAAATTATCTTGGCCCATTTTCGTCAATGTGTCAAGTCGGGCATTCAGATAAGCCCAACTAACATCAACAATTGCTTTGTCCTCAAGAGCCTCGTACTTTCTCCCACTATTCAACATTGGCTCTTAGCTCATCTCTCTCAGCCACGACAACATCATGAGAAGCCTGTAAAGGTACAAGGGATCTTTCCAGAAATTGAACCTTGTCTGAAGATTTACGGAGGTCTTCTTGGTTCTGGGTAAGCAATTGCACGAGTTCACCAGAGTAAGACTCCTTTTGATCCAACAAAGCCTTCATGCTCCTTATCTCTTCAGTAGCATGGGAAAGCTGCTCCGCAAAGGAAGACTCCAAGATGCTTTTATCCTTACCTGCCTGATTAGATGATGCCTTCTCTATGGCCAGTTCCATTTCAATAACTTTGATTTGCTGCTCCAAGGTACATTTGTCCTCCTCCATTTCCTTCACATCAAGTTGTAGACTCTCAAAATGCTCCTTCCAATTGTCAGCCTCAGTATGGTAGTCATTTGCTAATTGCTCCATTTGAACGACTCTTTTCATCAATTATGTGCCAATAAGATTGATCTGCATAAAAGGCTAAGTTAGATACGGTAAAAAAAAATATTTGAAGGAGGGATAGTTTAAAGTCTACCTTCAGGGACGAGTGCACAATCTCGTTCATCCAAGTTAAGGAGTTGTGACTTTCCAACTTAGACTTTTCAATCGGACCTATCAGGGGCTTTAACCATACATCCGCAAGGCCGGTTTACTTCAAGAGGCTGCCTCCCGCAGGAACCTCTATCATTACCTGCTTCATCACCCCTACTGGAATACCCTACTTCAACAACGGAAGGCAAAAAAGTAAGGGCGGGTGAAGGAGTCACGGATGGAATAGGATGGGGAGCATAAACAACAACGGGAGCAGAAATAGCAATGGGAGCAGTAAACGAAAGTTCCGCATGAGCAAACGGAGGGAAAATAGCAAGGGGAGCTTCTTATGAAACTGTACCAAAACCTTGCTGGAACAGTTGATCAATTGACTCATGAACAGGAGAGGGATTTCATCTTCAGGAGCGGAAAGCTCTGATTCAGGTATGGGACGATCAACAATGGGGATAGATTCATCGTCGGAGATTAACCTCCTCCGTCTCGACCTATGAATCTTCGAACCTTCCTCTTGTTCTTCTTCCTACAAGGTTCGAGACCCATTTGCTTTCCTTTTAGACGAAGAAGAGCCAACAAATGATTTCCTGGGCCTTAGCCAAAAAAAGGTTTGAAGCGGACACAACGACAGCAGCAATTCACGAGCAGGAAACCCTAACAAATGAAAAGGATCAGAAAAGCTCAAAAAGAGGAAGAAAGAAAGTAAAAAAAAAAAAAAAACTTTCCATGGGTTTCACCTTCCAACCAAACCTCGAAGAGAGGTATTTCCAATAACGTTCTTCTAAAGGAGCGATTAACAAAAGTTTTTCTACCCAATCACGAAAATCGGAGACATTCTCGACGGTTCCCATGGTTGCTGCAAAAGGAAAAGAAACAATCACGGTATTGATAATTTATCAAAAATAAAGAGGGAAAGTGAGCAAAACTGTACTCACGTGCAAGTTCCACTTCTCAGGGAAGGGGAGATTTTCTTCACCTACTTAACCTGCAGTAGGGACAGCAACGTACTGAACATACCACCATCTCTCTTTGTCATCATCTAGTATAACTAAAACTCTTTTACTCCTAGATGCGAGAGTAAAAACTCCTTGGCGGAACAACATCGGAGAATAGAGGTGAATAAGATGATGGAAAGTAAATGGAACAGAAGCCAAGTTGTCTAAATACCTAAGGCATGCAACTGCCCTCCAAACGAGAGGACCGATATGTCCCAAACAAACATTGAAGAATCGACATAATTCTATGATGACAGGGTCGATGGGAGGCTTAAATCCTAAAGTGAAGGGATAAGTGTATACAAAAGAATACCCAGTCCTATAAGAGGTTATTCTTTGATTATCATTAAGAACTACAACTGGAAAATCAGATTTCCAACAGCAATCTCTGCGTACGAGTAACACTAAACCCTCGGTAATTTGGGTAGGATAAAGGTCAACACTATCATGTGAGAAAGCTGTGTACTAATGGCCCCACTATCCTTTACAAAAGAAAACTCTCCGCCGCCTATGACCACCACGTGAATTCACCTAATTCCACCTTCGTCTATCAACTAAGGGTCAATTGTCACTAACCATTTACACATAAAAGATTATATATAGAGTGATATAATGGAGTTTCTAAGTAATTAAAATCATATTGTAACTCATATGTTACAATCTCTTGGTGTGGCCAAAATAATGAGTAGAGAAATTAATGAAACACATTTAAGGAAGAGATAAATAAGGTATTTTATTTTTCTGCAGTTTTCTTAAGGGAAAATTAAGAGAAAAAAGTCAAAAAAATGAGAGAATAGATAAATAGGAATCCTAGCAATAGAGAGTGCCACATCACTTTTTCTATTCCCAACTTTATATATATATATATAGAAGTGTGAAACACAACATAAATCGCTAGTTGTGCTAGACAAAACACTATCATACTCGTTGGTACAAAGAGAGAAACCGGGTCAAAGAGGAAAATCGCTTGACTACCTCTTAACCTACAACCCTAATGCTTGACCTCCACACCTTCCTATCAAGAGCCATGTCCTCGGAAATCTAGAGCCGCGCCATGTCGTGTCTGATCACCTCGACCCAATACTTCTTAGGCTGCCCTTTACCTCTTCTCGTACCTACCAAAGCCAACCGCTCACACCTCCTAACCAGGGCATCTAGGCTTCTCCTCTGCAAGTTTCTGAACCATCTAAGCCGCGCTTCCCGCATCTTGTCGTCCACCGGTGCGACGCCCACCCTCTCCCGAATATCTTCATTCCTAATCTTATCCAAACTAGTGTGCCCACACATCCACCTCAACATCCTTATTTCTGCAACTTTCATCTTCTGGATATGTGACTTCTTGAGTAGCCAACACTCAGCCCCATACAATATGGCCGGTCTAACCACCGCTCTATAGAACTTACCTTTGAGTTTTAGTGGCACATTCTTGTCACACAAGACTCTAGAAGCTAACCTCCATTTCATCCACCCCACCCTAATACGGTGCGTAACATCTCCGTCGATCTCCCCATCTCCCTGGATAATTGACCCTAAGTACTTAAAACTTTTTCTCTTGAGAATGACCTGTGAGTCAAGCTTGACTTTCACATCCGCTTCCCACATCACGTCGCTGAACTTACATTCCACATATTCTGTCTTAGTCCTACTCAACTTGAAACCTTTAGACTCCAAGGCTTGCCTCCAAACCTCCAGTCTCTCATTAAC
>ML271271.1:0-87175 GCA_005239495.1 Nicotiana undulata
TCAGGTTAAGGCTCTACTGAGTTTTAAAAATAAGTCAGTTATAAGTCTAAACAGTGAAATATAAATAAGCAATGATAGAAGAATTTAAAAGGAAAACTGAAGGAAATAATAAAGAAGAGCCATCGGCTCAGCACAACATATATCTCAACAGAAAATATGCAATGTAGTACAGGGGGAAAGCTCCCGGATCTTGGTCTGTAGTCCCAATTTAAATATGCTATACGGGGGAAAGCTTCCGGATCTCAGTCCGTAGTCCTAATTTAAATATGCAATGCAGGACAGGGAAAAAGCTCCCGGATCTCGGTCTGTAGTCCCAATTTAAATATGAAATGCAGAATTCTATCGGATACAGCTCAATTAAACAATTCAAGAAAACATTAGGCAAGAATAAGGTAAAACTACCTAAGCATGGAGCATAATAGTAGCAAATACGGGAAACTTCAAGTAAGGACAGGTAGGCATGCTTATTCCTACGCTAACTAATCAGTTATAACATGAAACAGTAATATAGGATTGTAAATGAGTTATGTCATGGAAGGAAAGGTGGAATTTTAGCAACAACGACCCGTGTACGCACTCGTCACCTCACGTACACGGCGTCCACATAATAAAATCAATATAAAAATGCCTAAGGGGAAATCCCCAACACAGAGTTAGGCAAGCCACTTACCTTGACTGCGCTAATCAACTCAATACCACGCTCTTGCCACGAGTATCCGACTCCGGGTGGCCCAAATCAATTCATTTCGATTGCATAATGTAATTATCACTTCAAGAAAACAAAATAGCTAATTATTTCTAATCTAATACGCGAAATTAGAAAATTCGCCCAACAAGTCCCCCGGGACCACGTCTCATAATCGGGTAAAAATTATATTTTCCGGACACTCGTTCACTCACGAGTCTAACCATATAAGAGTCTCTCGAATTGGGGGTCAAACACCCAATCAAAACTCAATAATTTGGTCTATGAAGTTCATCCCATTTTCCCATTTTCCCATTTTCTACCCAAAACTTTCGAAATTAAAGGTGGTATTTAAGATTGGAATCATGGAATTTGATCTATGATGGATAGAAATCACTTACCCAAGTTACCCAGGTGCAAAAGTCTTCAAAAATCGCCTCTTCCGAGCTTTCAAAATCAAAAATGGTGAAAATAGACTTAAACCCTCGAATTGTGGTTTTAATATTTTGCCCAGGTATTTTCCTTATGCGATCGCGTACAATGAGTCGCGATCGCGGAGAGTAATCTTACACGCGCCGAGGACTCCTCTTACGCGAACACAGCTGTGAGCTTGCGATCGCGGAACTTTAAGACTCAGAGCTTCACGATCGCGTTTGGGACCTCGCAACCTCACAGAACAATTATCGAATCTCCCTTAGACCACTGATGCACTACGCGATCGCGATCTAGGACATGCGATCGTGAAGACTAAACTTCCAACACACTGCGATCGCTGACTTCATCTTGCGATCGCACATAACAACTCCAGGCCTCCCCTCATTTACCTTATGCGATCGCAGAGAGAGACTTGCGATCGCAATGAACAAAAAGCTGCTGGGGGAAAACCAGCAAAGAGTTTAGGCTAAAAACATGCCCGTTTGGGCACCGGAAACACACCCGAGGCCCTAGGACCTCAACCAAAATTACCAATCCACCCTAATACCTCATTAAAACCTGGTTGAGCCTTAAAAACACATCTCATAACATCAAAATCATCAAATATGCATAGATTCAAGCCTAAGAACTTAGGAAATTTCTAAAATCCACATCCGATGTCGAAACACGTCTAAACTCGTCTGAATGACCTCAAATTTTGCACACGGGTCATAAATAACATTATGGACCTGCTGTCGCTTTCAGAATTCCATTCCGAACCCGATATCAAAATTTCACCTATCGGCCGAAATCGCCGAAATTCTAACTTTCGCCAATTCAAGCCTAAATCCACAACCGACCTCGTAAACATATTCTGAACACGCTCCTAACCCCGGAATCACCCAACGGAGCTAACGGAGTCGACGGAATTCCATTCCGTATCCGTCATCACTTCTAGCTACGGCCTGATTTCAAAAGCTAAAATCCACATTTAAGGACTATGTGTCCAAAATCACTCCGAATTTCACCACTCAACGCTCCGACAAGTTCCAATAGCATAAATAGACATGGGAGAAGAAGTTATTAGGGGATCGAGGCGCTAACTCTCAAAATGACCGACCGGGTCGTTACAAAAGTAAAAGTAGTATCTATCAATACATGTTCTCCTCAGTTTGATTGATGAAAATATATGAGTTGACTTCTTCTTTCCAATGAAGCTTTTGTTACTTGTTTGTTGCATTACTTCTTTATCTGGAGTGGGATTAACATATTTTTCTATCATTATATGGGGCACCCTAATTAATCTTAACACATGGACTTATATAAAACAATTGCAGGTTGTAGAGAGTTCCAACATTATTAACTATACTAAAAACTGCATAGATTCTTATGTTTATGCAAGGTTGACTTCTTCTTAGGTTCTATTTGCTAGCTCAAGCTCAAGCAATTATGAAATGAGAAACTACATAGGGGAAACTCTATCCTAGACTAATACACCAGCATTCAGAACCATTTGGTGCGAAAGAATCTTAAAATTTCAAATCACAGTATCAAATGTAAGTATCAAAAGTGCATGGCTATCTTGGTTGAGCTTCAAAACCTTTTTCTTGATGAAGTTCCCATTAGCAAAATACTCCAGTTTGCCGCTTTGTTATATTCATGTTGTGTTGCTCAGCATAATTGCAGCTTCAAGTTGTATAAATACTTGAAACATGCAACAAATTTTTCAGATCACTCGTTCAAGCCTTTAAAAAGCTCGAGCTTTTCCCCATAATATGGAATGTCATTGCTATACACTTTCTTGATTTGGGATTAAGGTAAATTATTAGTTTCAATTAAAAAATAGATATAATTAGATAAAGTTAGTTGTATAAATAGAAGATAAATCAGATTACCTCTTCATCTTGCAAGATAAAATTTTAAACTTTTTTTTTACTGTCAAGATGTTTTCGTTCTTGATTTTCATCCACAATTGTGCATATCCAATTAGATAAAGCTGGTGTCATATTATCGTCGTTGCTTCATAATTGAAGTTGGTCCACTGTGACATGGTATTCTGATACCTGTAAGAAGAAAAAGAACAGGGGCGAAGGAAGAGTATTATATACCCTGTTTTTGTATTAGCAAATTTATTAAATATGTATAAATATTTAACTGTAAATCATGTAATAAAACGAGCTGAGTTCAATAACAAGTTCAGAACCTATAAACTTTAAATTTGACTCTGCCTCCTTAAAAGAATGAAAATCGTATGGTACAAAAGAAACAAAGGACAAAGATAGATGATATCTTTATAGCAATAAGATAAGTCATTCATAAGACTTTCAAAAATTGCCACATCATATGTGAAAATGGGAACTAAGGAAATAATAGTTTACATTGATAGACTAAAAACATAACGTGTTAAAAAGCTTCACCTCAGCAGCTTTAATTAGCAAAAATATAGCAGAGTTTCAAAAATACCCTTCGTTGTACAACGATCTTTCGCTTATTCTATAGTGTAAAAATGTAATGTAATGTAAAGTGTAAAATAAATACCATTATGCTCATTAAAAATAGACATGCTGGAAAAAGTTTTCAATTTCTTTTAGTACATGACCATTACATTTTATTATTTGTTATGAAATATTAAATTCTGTATGGATGTTTATAACTCCTAAAGAAGTTACCTCCACTACTCTTTTTCATTAATCTCTCACTATTTCTTATTGTTATGGTTGTAATTTTCACACCTCCACAACATTCCCATGATCTTCCCTCATGATCTCAATAGGTAATACCATGTTCATGGCATCCCTTTGTATTACCTTAATGTCATCCTATAAATAACGGGTTTTGGCAGCACATTGTATACACTTGAATACATGGAATAAATAAGAAACTCACCTCTCTTTCTATCTATATCTCTTATCTATTTTCTTGTTTTACGTTATTGCTTTGAGCTTAGTTTCTTAACACGTTATCATCATGAATTGCTATATTCTTCTTATATTTTCTATAAAAGATGAAAGTCTTCCATGGGAGCTACAACCTTGAATCAATTTGGTTGAGCCTGTGAAAATCTGGGCATTTCGTTGCCATATCAATGTTGTGTTTGATTATATTATACAGGGAGTATCATTTTTAGTTGCCGTGAATTATGCAATTAACTTACGTTAATATTTAAGACTTGATTTAATTTGTGTTACTTAAAAATTTAGTTTCATTTGTGCAGATGTATACATATGGAGTACCTGTTTTAGAGTGACAAACAAAGGCATATTACGATACCTTGACATCATCTCCCATATGTACTGCTCCGGCAGTTTGCAAGCCAAGATTATGGAACTGTTAACTATTGAGAAGATTTCTAATTAATCTTATAAAAATAAAAATAAATTAAATTTATGTTGCGGTCAAAATAAATTTTGTATAACTAAGATAGTTTTATTCACTTTATATTTGATCATGTAGTTGTTCGTGAAAAAGATCAGTGTGAACTTTCATTAAAGTTTGGGAAAAAATAATTGATTATTAGAAAATAGTATATAATGAAAAGCTTAAGGGTGAGTCCACTTAGACTTATTATGCCATTGTATAAGGGTAAGACATCAGGTTTGAGTCCTGGTGCACTATGATGATGAGAGTTAGATTTGAGTCCCAACTCATTATGGCCTAACATGCCTTTATATGGGTAGGGCATTGGGTTTGAGTCCAAATGCACCATATTGATGATATAATGATGATTAAAGAAAAATAAAGTATTTTTCATGAAAAAGTATGAAGCTTGTCCCACTTGATTTGCTCCATTCTTGAAGTGAATGTGTAGCAAACGGTGCATAATAAGTCTAAATAAAGACAAGTGATTGACCAATGAACGTGGGTGTGCCAAAGATCAAACAGCCATCATTATGGTAATTGTAAAAAAGTGAACAATAAGTTCTCAAGATAATCCGTCAACGGTGAAGGAAATATGTATCAATGTAGTTTAATATGAGAATTGAGACATATTCACATGATTATAGTCCATTCCCTGAAAATGTGACTTGTGATAAGCATTGTAAATGCATACTCGTTCCTGAAAGTAAATGTTGAAATATATATGTGATGAAAAATATGCATAAGAATGTGCTTATGCATGGTTGTATACATACCACAACTCACCTCTAAGCGAAGTTTTAGAGAAATAAAGATAATGAATATTACAATGTGGTTACATGAATATGTCATTGGTAGTGTGCATGTGGTACGCCAAAAATATTATGTCATGCCTTATAAAAAGTTATTAAAGGCAAACTTAAAGCAAGAAATAATTTTGCTTATGATGATTTCGACCGTGACAATTATTATGATATGATTTTCTCGGTGAAGGAGATATTCACCATATGGATGGTGTGACAAAAGATCTTATAGTACAAAATCAATTAAGAGCTTCGGAAGAGCGGATTTGTTACTACCCGGATTAATGAAATTGTTCTTGAAATTAATATTATAGTAAGTCTCAAAAGAAATTTTTTGAGTTTCAAATGTATTAGCCAAAGTGGTTGGCATATTGAGACTATAAATGAAAGAAAAATTGAATATCTACATATTACTATAATCATACCGGGTAAATATGAAAGGTTACCCGACTTTTCTTCTATTTGTACTACAAATGTATAAGCATGATGATGGAATCACATGCCATAGTAAATTAAATATTTATTGAAATAAATAACAGTTGGCATGACCAGTTGGCCATCCCGGTTCAATTATGGTGAATTTTTTTTATCGAGAATTCATTTTGGCATATATTGAAGAAATCAAAAAGTTCTTCAAGAATTCTCTTGTGCTGCTTATTCTCCTGATATACCAACTAAGGTTGGGATTAAATCCCTGATTTCTGGAACGGATAAAATGTGATATATTTATGGGTCCATTCACTTGCCATGTGGACCGTTTACGATTATATGATTTTAATAGATGCATCTGTTATATGGTCACATGTGTGTTTGTTATCAACTTGCAATTTGGATTTTGCAAGGTTGATATCTCAAATTATTAGAGCACAATTTTAGAATATAAATTATGATAATTATCTTGGTAATGCTGGTTTAAATACAAGTTGGTTTAGCAGAAATTGTATGCCATCAATTAGGCTAAACCATTGGTTATGAGAACAAAACTTCCAAATAGAAATTTGGTATGAGGTATTTTATTTAATATACAACAACATTTGTACGCATCTTGCCAACAAGTTATGAAAATTCTCCCTATCACAATTGGTTCAGGGTCAAGAACCAAATAATTTTCATCTAGAAATATAGATGTGCTATATGATTTAATCATACCACCACAATGCACAAAGATGTGTTCCCAAAGAAGAATGAGAAATGTGTTTGTGATCCCAACATTAGGGGGAGAAAATGGGCAGCTGAAAAAGTGATACGTGGAATGAATTATTATGAATACATCTAGATCCTCGTATAAAAGAAAATATGAACATAAAGTTCAGATGATAATTCATTTCCAAAATATTGCTAGGCACATTTGCTGACCCAAAGCTAAATGTTATATATCAGTTGTTAATGCTCCAAATAGAACAAAGTCCATGATGGACAAAGTCTGTGGAACGCATAAAGCGTAATACACTAATCGGTTCCAAAGATAAAACTCATTGACGAAGGAGAGGAGCAAATGATCAAGATGGTCATATTAAGGAGGCAATTTCTCTATAAGAGCGTCACGACATAACATTTTATAAGACCTCATGGAAGAGGCTCAAGTACATGAAAATAATGAGATATCGATAAGTTATGTCTTTATTGTATGATGATGGAGCCGATGTATAATGATCATCGATGATATTGTTGATATAATGCAGCGCTCAATATTTTTAATATTGACGAGAATCTTGAGCTCAAATCTGTCATAGAATTTGGACAGATAAGTGATTGGTCAATGAAAAATACGCAATCAAGATTGACTTTACTTGGAAAACGTGATTTGGACTGATAGTCCCAACACCTGAAAGTATAAAGCTAGTGGGGTGACACAAGATTTTAGGTAAATGCCCGGGCATTGATTATATGGAAATATGTTCCCTTGTGGTGGATACAGTTGCTTTCAGATTTTAGTCTGGCAATACCTGATACATTTGATATGCGTATATAAAAATCATTGAAGGATTTAAACTGTTCAAAAGCATCTTAAGGTTCCCAAGAAATTCATTAATAAAACTTCAGCAAATCCTTATGTGGATTAGAGCAACCATGACGTATATGATTTATTTTTGTGTCTATTGCAATTGATGCAATGTGTATCTTGCTTGAACCACGAGTGTAAAAATATGCTAGCGAGATATTGTTTAATTCCTATGTAAAGATACTAAAATACTATTAGAATTATGTTGTAAAAGGAATCCTTGATATAGATTTGTTTATTCTAACAAATATTGTCAAGGTTTTGTTGGTTATGCAGATGCAAGTATTTTCTGAAGATCGTTCTTCAAACAATCTATTTGTATGTGGGGGTACTGCCATATTATTAATTCATAAGGCAAACAATTGTTGATACCTATTCAAGTCATGTCAATATACTAACAACTGATAAAGTAAGTGACTCAACACATAATAGATGTGTGACTTTTCTTTGAAGAGAAAATTTCAATAATAGAGAAGACAATGATGTTCGCTTATCTCAATTGAAAGAAGAATATATTGAAGGAGACATAATAAAGCAAATTTCATCACAGTTCTTTTTCAAACGCATGATCTTCAATAGAATGGTGAAATTGGTATTCAACAAATTTATTCACGTGATAATTTTGTTGATATGTTCACTAAGGAATTACCAACATCAATGATTGAGAAATTGTAATACAAGATTGAAATGCATTTCCTTCATGAAACAAAAGTGATGTTTTCATCAGGGAAGGCAAATATGCATTGTACTCTTTTTTCCTTAGCTAAGGATTTATCTCACTGAATTTTCCCGGTAAGTTTTTTAACGAGGTAGCTAGTAAGGCGTATTACAAGATATGTGTACTCCTTTTCCTTCACTAAGACTTTTTCCTTCAATATTTTTTCCTAGTAAGGTTTTAACGAGGCACATTATCTATAGACATCCAAGGAAGAGTGTTATGAAATATTATATTGTGTAATGGATGTCTATAACTCCTAAAGAAGTTACACCCACTACTCTTTTCCATTAACGTCCCACTACTTCTTACCATTATGGTTGTAACTCCCACACCTCTATAACCTCCCCCATGATCTTCCTCCATGATCTCAATAGTTAATACCATGTTCATGGCATCCCTTTGTATTACCTTAATGTCATCCTATAAATAGAGGCTTTTGGCATTACATTGTATACACTTGAATACATGGAAGAAATAAAAAACTCACCTCTCTTTCTATTTATATCTCTTATCTATTTTTGTTTTGTTTTATGTTATTGCTTTGAACTTAGTTTCTTAACATTATTCACTTCGTAAGAAGGTGTAATATTTCTCCACTATTTATTGTACATACTTTATTTATTATACAATAACAACTACACAATATAGTCTCACCAAGTGGGGTTTGGGAATGGTAGTATGTACGCAACCTTACCCCCACCCTAGAAGGATAGAGAAACTGTTTCCGATTGACCCTCGACTAAAACAGATGAAGGAAGCCCTGATAGAAAATGATAGCAAGACACAATGTTAGAAAACTAAATCAATAATAACAATACAGGATATGAAAGGAGTACCAATAATAAGTAATAACAAAATAATATATTTAGACGGATAAGTCTAAGGCACACATCACGTGACAATATGATTAAGTCCTACTAGCAAGAGAGTACACACTTCATTTATTATAAAAACTAATATTCTGTTAATCCATTGAAAAAGCTCTGCCATATATAATGTATCGCTCAAATATCCACCCCAAAAATCCGAACCCCTAACCCTCCTCTCTCCCTTCTCCTCAAACCTAATGTCTTCCAAAAAAGGCGGACTATCACTACCCGACCGCCCCGGCGCCGGTGCCGGCGACGGAATCCTCTCTAAGGTTTCATCATCCATATCTCAATCTCCGATCGTGTACCAAGGCAAGCGAGCCGCATCTGACGCTGCCTTAATCGCCAAAAAGCTTCTCAAGAGCACGGGAAAAGCCGCGTGGATCGCCGGAACTACTTTTCTGATACTCGTAGTTCCGCTCATTATCGAGATGGATCGCGATGCGCAGCTCACTGAGCTCGAGTTGCAACAAGCTAGCTTGTTGGGTACACCTCCTCCGCCTTCTGCTGCTGGAGGTCCAAAGTGAGAATTTTTGTTTTCAGCTTTTCTGCCGTTAGGTGAGATAATTCAGAGTATGAAATACTATTTTTTTGCGTTTTAGGGACTTTGCAATAATATTATCCTATGGAATTTTGAAATTTAGGGTTTTGGGCCTTCTGGCGTCTAGCTCGTTTAATGTGCTGGACCGATTTAATCTCTCCGTCTTGATGATGTAATGAATTATATCTGGGCAATTACATTCTCCATTACTATTTTCTCAAACGCAGGAATACACAGGCTTTTGGAGCACATTCTATTTGTCTTTTGCCGGTTTAAATTTTGGAGCTTACTTGGGCCTCATTTGTTTGCAATTAATGGATGTCTGAATCTTAATCATTCAGATCTCAGACATTAAGTGCCTTTGTTTTTTAAGTCTGAATCTTAATTATTTAAGTGTGTTTGTTTTTTTTACTTCACAACTACTTAATGGGTCTGAATAAGTCTGTATGATTAAGGTCTATAACAGAGACTTAATTTCATTAAGATGCTATCACATATTTATTATTAACTGCCGTCACTGCCTACCATTATCAACTACCACCACCATACTCAACCACCACCATGCCACCATCATCCTCAATCATAGCCGCCACCATTATCGACCATCACCACCTACTATCCCCACCACTCTGACCACCATATATCATTCTCACCCACAATCAACACTCATCCACCTCAACTACCACAACTAACCGTCCCATCACCATCAACAACCACAACCGACACTGCTCATTATTATAACCTACCACCACCCACCCACCACCTTTCTCAGTCAACAACTACTACCACCACCCGCCATTATTAACTATTACTGTCCACCACCACCATCCTCAATTATAATCGCCACCACTACCAATCATTACTAGCTACTAGCATGAACCACCATCACCAACCAAAATTACCACCAACCACCGCCTTTGGTCGGCATTCACCTGTTAGCCATCACCACCAACAACTATCATATTTTAAAAAAACTAGATATTTTATTGATAGAATATTAGATTACTTAGTATTTCATTTGAATTTTAAGTTTATTAATTTTCAATAAAGATAAATTTTATACATTCAGATGTTAAAAATCAAACAGTCTTCATTATTTCTATTCAGATCTTAATACACATCTTAATATATTCAGATGTATATTCAGATTCAGACGTCTTAATCTTAAAAAAACAAATGAGGCCTTACTCTAACAGTAGTAAGTAAGGGGGGCTACGGATATTGGAAACAATGGAAGTCCAAAATCTACATAGGAGGTACAAACTAGAAGACTAGTGCTTACTAGAAAATTGGTACTACGTAGTATATTAGAGATATAAAACAGTGGCGTATATAAGAGAATCCCTAGTGTTAGATTACCCTTAAGTATGGAGTATTGAAATATTATTCAACCAAACAGAGCATTAAGATATTGAGATCATATAGTTGATTCTAACTAGCTCGGGATTGAGGCGTAATAGTAGGTGTTGTTGTGGTTACCAGTTAAGATCCAAAAGTACATGAAATGCAGCAATTCTGGTGGAGATTTTCCTGTTGAATCTGATTCTGGAATGATAGGATTTTCCCCCCCTTTTTTTCCCTCTCTATTTTTAGTTTTATAGTGTGTGAATAGAACAAAATGCATAAGATGATTCATTTGGCCTACCCTTACAAATTTGTGATTGGGATGCAGTTCATTTATTGGTTTTGTTTTAGGACGGTCTAGAGCTAGATGTGAATATATTTACCCCTTTGTCAAGAGCGAGGAATGCTGAAGTGATAAGGAGTGTTATTTCTAGCACATTGACCTTCACTTGTTTGGATGCGTGCGCTAATTGGCTTCACTGTTTGCTGATTTATTACTTGTCAATTATTGTAGAACTAATGAGCCTCATCATGGTTATTTTACATCCCCAAAATGGTACCTGTAACTTCCCTTAATCCGGTGGAAGTGCTAGTCTCTGGTTATCGTGTATAAAGTGTTTCATGCGTCAGTACTGTTTCTTTCTTTTGCGTACTACCTTCTTAAATTTCTTAGTAAAAGGATTAGGAGAAATTTACTAGCATATAATTGAGAATTGATGTATATGTAGAGTTATTCAATGGGATATAGTTTGTTAAGGGAATTGTTATATGGGGAATAATTGGTTGTACGGGCATCTGCAGATGGAGAGTTGAATCTCAGATAACCATTGGAAGTGAAATTATGGATAAACTTCCTAGAAATTGGTTAGTCAAGTTTGTTGGATTGGATTATTGAGAAGATGACGAAAATAGTCCCTTAAGTTTAGGGATAGATCTGAAATTGTCTTTTAAATATACCCTTGAGCAGTTTTGGTCTTTTAAGTTTGCTAAAGTGAGCACTTTTTGTCTCTGACAATTATTTAACAAACGTTGGTTGTTAGATTCGATGAGAACTATTAAAATATAAAGATTTATCATGAGCTCACATTTGGAGGTGTAATTTTTGCAGTTTCTGCTATTATTGGTCTACTTTTGCTGGCTGGTGTGGGTTTTGCTATTTTTGATCTATTTATGGTCTGCTGCACTTTGGCTGTTGCAGTTTCTGGGATTTGACAGGGCTTTTCTTGTGTTTTTGGTTAAATTTTTTTGCCCAAGTTCCGGTATATTTAACCACTGAATTATTTGACGAAGACTAAAAGTGCTTAATTTGGGCGAGCTTAAAGCACCAAAACTAATTAGGAGTGTATTTAGGGAATTAATTTTAAGCTTACCCTAAACATAAGGGACCATGTTTTTCATTTTCTCTTGGATTATTCATTATTGTGAAAGTTTTATGTGGTACTGGCTTATCCCAGCTTGTATGCATTTGCCAAATGTGTGTAGAAAGATGATGAGCAAAGGAACAGGTAGTCATTGGATGCATTGCGATTAATATTGCAATGAATCAGGTCATAAGCATTGCAACTTAGGGGATGATAGAAAAGACAGAAGGCTATTTCTTAGCTTGGAGACTTTAAAGCAAGACAAATTTTTGATGGAGAAAAGAACGTAGAGCATCAGGAATAATTGTTTGCAGCATGAGTTGACCTGATTTAGTTTCACAGTTTTCCCAAGTTTTTTGTCAATATTCACCTAAGCTTCTTAAGGAACAAGGACAGTCGCATTTTAAACTTAAGGGACAGGTGCTGGTTCAAATCACTCTTCTTTTTACATTAAATGGCGTTGGATTGGATGCACTTTTCAGCGTACGCTTTCAATTGTTATGATAACCTGAATAGAGTCAAGTCACAATGCTGTGTGTCAATCTGCACATCTTTCTCATATTTGTGTCCTTTGCTATAAATGAGTAATTGGTAAGATATAAGAAACTTTAAGGTGCTCAAGGTGTACGAATACGAACATGAACTACTCTAACACTGATGATGTTTTCTTCAATGGTTTCACTTTTCCTTGTCGTGCTGACACTGATCAGTAGCCACAATTCTAGCTGCTATAGAACCAGTAAAATATTATTGGAGCCAGTTACATAACATCTTTCAGTGGTGCAATTTGCCTCTCTTATTAATTTTTTGTTCAAGTGCTCCTTGGAGATCCCAGGGAGGTAGTTTGAGACTTGGTATATGTCCAGAGTTGTACTATGAGTTCATGGACCGAATCTGTTCCAAATTATCATTGTGGGTGAATGCAGCTTTCAAATGAACATATAATTGATTGTGGATATCTAAGAAAAACAGAGGGGAATATATGTTTACAAGAAAAACAGAGGGGAATATATGTTTACAAGATTTACTAGCCTCCAAAGTTAGTGATATCAAAATCAGTTGTTTTCTATATATGCAGTATCTTATGTTTCCTGGAATAGGATGTTACATTGGATTGTTGCACTTTTCAGAATACCTTTTCAATAGTTATGATAACCTGAAAAGAAACAAGTCACAAAACTTGCGCCATCTGTGTATCTCTCCCAAAACATTTGGGTCCTTAGCTAGTTGATGAGTAATTGGTAAGATAAAGAACTACAAAGTTATTCGGTACATGTGATGGTGCGAGGGGGTAGGTACTTCATAGAATTAGTCGGATACCACGGTTACGAAAGGATTGGTAAGATAAGGAGCTGGATGGTGTTTAAGGTGTAGGAATATAATTAACACTAACATTTAGGATGCTTTCTTCAAATGGTTTCACTTTTAGCGTTACCCTTCTTTTTTCTTTAGCTTCTTGGCTCCTAGAACTAGAACATATAAAATAAAATTGGAGCTTACATTATATCTTTCGGTGGACGTCAAGGTTTGTGATACACAAGTCCAAAAAGGGGGTGTTAACCTTGGATCTTTAAATTTTACTTTGCAAAAATTTAGCACTTCTACTTAAACTAACTGAATATCTAAACATGATAATAGAAATGCAACGCGTTGTCTCGTGATTAGAGTAAAATTCAACCACTCTAGATATCTTCCTTCTTAATTTCATTTTCCTCCAACTATAGCATTGATCACATCAAAATATTAGAAAAATTCTGATTAAAAGAATCATTGCAATTTTTAAATAAAAGAATTTTCTTACATAAACTGTGATAAATAAAAAAAACTCTCGCGAAAGACATGGATATTTTCATTAGTTTTAAATGATCCGTTTTGAAATTTTGTAAGTTAGTACTTAGGACACGAGAAAATGAAAAAAATGGCCCCTTACATTTGGGTAGGTTTAAAATAGTCCTTATGGTATACTTTTGAGCAGAATTTGTGAAGTGAATACTTTTTGGTCTTCATTAAATATTCAACGAACTCTAACAGTCAAATTTAATTTAAAAAAAAGGAAAAGTATAACCAAAGAAACCAAGAAACTCCTACCAAAATTCAAAAAGCGCAGCACAAAAACTCCACAAGATACCAAAAAAAAAAAAAAAAAAAAAGCATAAATTGCACATCAGAAAATGCAGCTTATACAAAAATTAATAGAAATTGCAAAAGTTTTTGTCACGACCCAAACCAATGAGCTGTGACGGACACCCAGTACCTTACTCAACCAAGTATCAACGTAATGTATCTTTTCGTATGATACTATTATAGGTAAATGAGATGGAAAGGCTGCCGTGAGATAACTAGAATAAAATATGAGGGAATACTCAACATAGGACGACCCGACATGTAATACAAACTTATACATATGACATACGGGCCTATAAGACCGGATTGATCACTCATACATTGAACATAGGTCGATAAGGCCATACAATCTTTCACATACATGATATATGTCTACAAACCTCTAAGAGTAGATAAATACCATAAAGGTCAAAACCTCTCCGCCATACTAATCAATACATGTCCAAATCATACTGACTAAATAAGCAACTCCAGAGCAAAATGGAGCGCACCAACACCTTCCGCTGAGCTGATAGCCTACTTGGAGGACTCTCAACCTATCTATTGGGACCTGTGGGCATGAAACGCAGTGTCCCTAGGCAAAAGTGACGTCAGTACAAAAAATGTACCGAGTATATAAGAGATGAAAATCAATGATAAAAAAAAAAAGACATGAGAGAAACATGGAGTAAAAGACTCAACGTGTAAGTATGAATAGATCTGTGAATCATTTCATATTTATAGTGTCATGCATATGCGTATAAATGTTGTACCATGCATAGGTCTATGCGTACATAACATCATCAAGCCTCTGAGAGCATCCCATGATATCATTTCGGCCACTGTGGGAAAATCATCAAAGTATACCAGCTGATCAGATGGTGGTACGTATATAACGTCGTAATCTTTTCCCATATCCCATATACATATAATATACGCGTATATAACACTATCTGGTCATGGGTCAATGTACGTGTACAAATGAATGTAATGTATGATGAAGTAAATCCGTAAGACCTTTCAGTATGTCGCAAGATCAATATGCCTTCGATTAATATTATGAAATAAACTTTATCAACTTACGTATTTTCTGAGACCCATGTACAGAAAATGTAATAATAAGACACATGCGAATTCAAGAACTTATGCGCCTCTAATACTTCTATGAATATAGTCATTTATGAAAATTGTGCATTTACTCGTTTTATTTGTATCGTATGAATCATACCAAAAAGAAAGAATGAATAGCTTTAACATACCTCAATTTCATCTTTTGATGACTACGACTAGTAAATCTTTTTGATAAAAATCTAACCTCGAATGTTCATACGAACACGTTGAAGGTCATAGATGTTGGATCAAGTTAGTTGCATTCTTGATAATTTCACGTTACTTTACATCACAATGAAGTAATAATCCAATTTACTTTAAAACTTATGAACAATATCACCAAGTATGAACGGGACATTGCTTTCTATAAGAATGAGAGATCACTAGGTGCCTTACAATTTTTGTCTTCTTAATGGCATTCTTAGCAAAATGAGATAAATGTGAACATATCTCTAAACATTGGCACCACCTCCTTAAGTACATGAATAGGTGGTAACTTGACCAAATTTCTATAACCCCACGTGGATGTTGTCTCCTAATAATTATCCATAAATCTCACTTAAATATGTATCCACAAATTTTTAATTAATTTGTTCATTTCCCACTTAAATCAATAAGTAACATATTACCAACATAATTAGGTAGTATCTTAATTTTCTTAAAACACTAAACACTTATAGCATACTTAGACACCTTACTATCATGGTCATGTAGCACATTGTATGACATTAGTTCATAAATACGAAGTATTATAACTTGGTTGTGTTTTATTCCAAATTAACAACGTTCAACGAAACTCATTTTCTATGATATGTTTACCCTCTCACCTTCACGAATTTACTTATACCTTGTTATAAATAGCATAAATGCATATAACCTCAAAAATAATATTATTCCCGAATCTACATCGATTAACTTACGACGAAACTTTAACGTACGAAAACGCGAAATGTACACATAATACTTATAACCTCAAAATAATCATGTCCTTGAACTGATGCCAATTATCTTACGGCAATTCCAACATACACTACTACAGGGTGTAACATCGTCGTAATACTGTGAGGTGTAACATTATCCCCCCCCCCCTTCCCCCTTTGGAACATCCGTCCTCGCATGTTGACTGATGCACTTATCGGTCTCATAACTGGATAGCTTTTGTGAATGGTTTTAATGTTATCCTTTCCATTTAGGCAACTCTTCTGTGGATAAATCCAAAGGCCATGGCATTCCCCCCTTTAGGCCTTTTTCTCACACCACGACTTATGATCAAAATTCTTCCAATCTCGCAATAACGACTATTCCCTCCAACTTTTAGCCAATCTCTAGGCCTCACTTTGTGATCATATACGGAATTATAACAAGTTGTCGCTCTGGGTGTCTATGGCTTTACTACATCTACGTAGGTCATACTATACCATAAATTTTACTTTGATTTATCGTTACTGAGGTCTGCTACCAAACTCCAGGTTACTCTCGTTGCTTATCCTATATGTATAAATATAAGTCCTTTAATACTTTCTCATTACTGTTCATTTTAAGAATGATGGCCTAATCTCATCTCATACTTTGTAACTTTTATCCATCCATTGTTGATTCACAATCTACCACTGATAACTTGAAACATCTTACGTAATACATTGTCACTAAGGCTTACGTCTCGTCGGAGAATATCTGAAGTGACTTGCCTAATCCACCTAGGGGCGATACTATACTTCAATAACCGTTTTCATAGCATTTCAATGTGATTCATCTTATGGGGGGGGGGGGGGGGGGGGGGGGGTGTTCTTCAAATCATTACTCAATCGAAGGTCCAAACATCATCCTTTATCTATCACAATTACACCCTTATTCTACTACCAGGGCAACATTCCATCTCTTCTAGATGCTATTAGTCTTAGACTCCTTTGAATTCATTTAGGCTATACTGAGCTTTCTATAACTTAGAGAAACCATTAGCTCTCTTGTTTTCCTAGGCTTAACCCTGAGGACTTCCATTCCGGTCACACTCTCACTTGTCTTTCCTTATTCTTACCAATGTCTTCCTAGCTTGCACCATAGATTTTCTTATGTTATTCTGAAACATCAAGTGAGACATCACTTCGTCTCTAACTTTTCTTTATTCTCTTAACTAGATCTTTCGATACCTATCATAGGCTGGAAATATGCCACTAACGATGCCGCTATCATTCCCGGATACTAAATCACAGCGCTTCTAGCCTTCTATCCGAAGTATGAACTATTCATAACCTTTTGCATTGAGTATCTCGTACGTTGTTCATCTTTACCTTACATACCATAAAATCTCACATCATATCTTCTATCTCTTTTATGACCTCCCTTCCACATAAGTATAATTCACATCCAAACCTGAAGCTCTATTATAATACTTGCACCTCTGGTGTATAAACAATCAGATGGGAGATTCATACTGACTTCTTATGAGGCTGGTACTCTTCTAACTGACTTTATCGGGTGGAAGCTTCATACTGACTTTATCGGATGGATGCTTCATACTGATAAACATCTAACCTCGAATGTTGATACGAACTCGTTGAAGGTGATAGATGTTGGATCAAATATGGGTTGCATTCTTGATAGCTTCACGCTAATTTACATCACAATGAAGTAATAACCCGATTCACTTTAAAACTTATGATTGCTTTCTGTAAGAAAGAGAGATCACCAGGTGACTTGCAATTTTTGTCTTCTTAATGGCATTCTTAGCAAAATGAGATAAATGTGCATATATCTTTAAACATTTCCACCACCTCCTTAAGCACATGAATATGTGGCAATTTGCTGTCAAATTTCTATAATCCCACATGGATGTTGTCCCCTAATAATTATCCAAAAATCTCACTTAAATATTTATCTACAAATTTCTAATTATTTTGTTAATTTCCCATTTAAATCAATAATTAATCCATTACTAACATAATTAGGTAGTATCTTAATTTACTTAAAATACTAATCACTTTTAATATGTTTTATACATCTTATTATCATGGTGATGTGCATCTTGTATGGTAGTAGTCCACAAAAACGGGAAAGATCGTATTTTATCTCAAATAGACAGCCTTCAACGAAACTCATTTTCTATGATATGTTTACCCTCTGATCTTCACGAATTTACTTTTTCCTTGTTATAAATAGCATAAATGCTTATAACCTCAAAAATAATCTCATTCCCGAATCTACGTCAATTAACTTACAATGGAACTTTAACGTACGAAAACGCGAAATGTAACACATAATACTTGTAACCTCAAAATAATTATGTTGTTGAACCGATGTTAATTATCTTACCGCAATTCCAACATACACTATTATGGGATGTAACATTATCGTAATATTGTGAGGTGTAACAGTTTTGCACCTTCAAAAGTGAGTTTTTTGTCAATTTTTTTTATTGTTGTTCTCATTAAATCTAACAATCAGAGTTTCTCAAATACTTAATAGAAACTTAAAGAATCAAAGATACTCAAAAAAAATATTTAAAGGACTATTTTAAAACTAATCACCAACATAAGGGACCATTTGAGTTACAAATTCAGTAAATACAAACGCCATTGCTGACGCGTCAATTTAACAACATTTTCTCTCGTGTCAACCCAATACAATTTATTCACTGCGCCGTGCGCCCTTCACTTTCTCTGCAAATTGACTGCTGCTGGAGTTAAACCTCATTTTCCATGGTAATAGTACATTCTCATTTTACTAAATTCTTTAATTAGAATTATTTTATTGCAGTTTGTACAAATGCACTATAAATTATTGTTAATTTCTTTTTCTAAAATTAATTATATACCTGGTTCAAATTGATAGCTGTGGGTGGAGATTGTATCCACGGCTCTCGTACTATTATTTTATAGCAGTGGGTACGAATCCAGTATTTTTCATTTTCATGTAATGTTAATTTCATCTTGACCTTTTTTTTTTTTGGTGTGTGTGCGTGCATTTAGTTTTCGTTAGGGTTGAATTGCTATTATTTAGAATTTCAGTGGCTTGCTATTCTTCGATTCTGTTACAGGCTTTACAGTTGGGTGAATTTGACCAGTTTAACAACTACAAGATCAAATTTTAATTTTATTTCCCAGAAGTTTCTAGTGATTTTATGAATGCTGTGTATTTTAGGACTATTGTTGTGCATGAATTGTCATGTTCTTTTTGCTCCCATTTAATAGAATTTTTTTTGTCTTTATGAAGGTGATGTTGGAGCTAGCTTGTGTACATCTCGACTAATCCACAGATTACCTGTTACCTCCCATCAGCGGAGGTACTGGGTAATTTTGGGTAATTCTGCTCACGAAAGCTTAACAGATTGAACGAGTTGGCCGAGTGTCGACTCTGCGGGGTTTGTACGACCAAAGGTTGTTACTCAAACTCTTAGACCACGGTTACTGCCTTGGGGTTATACTTCTTTAATGCTGTAGTTTCAGTTATGGCAATTCGACTGTCCTTACAGAGTTTCTAACATTGAAAACCAAATGCCTTGAAGTTGCTTTTTCATGTGTGTGGATGATTATTTACGAGAAATGCTCGTAAAGAATATATTTTTCTTATGATCCTCTATGTTGGCAATGTGTTAGTTTCAGTCTTTCAGAGCATATTAGTATTTATGACTATTCATGAGTTAGTTACATTATGCGTAGGCGGATCAGTATTTGAACTTTATGCGTTTGTGGGATTCTATCACAATGTTGGGTTCAAAATCTATAATTTGTAGTTATCTGGTGAATTTTTGACACAAATATAGGGTCTAAGCCAAAGCGAAGAACTATGTAGAATTGGACTATCACACCCTCTATTCTAGGTCCACCCCTGAAATTATAGTTGTAGTTTAATCATATATTTTTTCAACTCTTTACTCTTCTTAAGGCTACTAATCCAGTTACATGCATACTTATTATCCACTATCAAATCTATCTCCCTCCGTCCCAATTTACATGATAGTGTTTGGCTAGCACGAAGTTTAAGAATGAAAGAAAGACTTTCGAAACTTGTGATTTAAAACAAAAAATACAAATTGTTATTGTTATAAATCATCACATTAAGGGTAAAATGAGTAGTTTAAAGTTAAATTGTTACAAAATATAGAAACGTGACGTTCTTTTTGGGACTCATTAAAATTGGAATGAGTTTCACATAAATTGGGACAGAAGGAGTATTATTTACTACACTATTTGTTTGTCTTCCATCCCTTATTATCTGAACTACCAACTAACACCACCATAATATCACTGAATCATGAATAATCACAAATACTAGTATGCTCTAAAATTAACTTATACTCCCTCAATCCCAATTTATGTAATGTACTTTCCTTATTAGTCATTCCCAAAAAGAAATGATACCTTTCTATATTTAGAAACAATAATTTTAGACTTCTCATTTTACCCGAAACGAGATGATGTAGGCATTTAGCCACACAAATATCTATGGGTTGGCTTAGACCACAAGTTTGAAAATCTTTCTTTCTTAAATTCTGTACCTAAGTCATACAACATACATAAAATGGGACGGAGGTTGTAATAAATTTGTTTAGATTTTAGTGTTGTCTGTTTGTGCTCACAACCACTTTCTTAAGAAGGTAAGAGTAGCTTGCATTATTGTTTCCTAGTCTACGAATCTTCAGCCTTCTTTATATGCCAACTTCTAGTACTTTTTATTTTTATTTTGCATATATCGGTCTAGAATGAGCTTAAATGGAGCGACACGGTCCGTGAGGGTTCATATAACCAACCACGACTTGTTTGGGATTGTGGCATAGTTGTTGTTGTTGAAGAATCTTCAGCCATCTGGAAGCAATCTTTCTATGTGCACTGGATGATGTAAACATTTTCCCACTTAATCAGATTCCTCGAAAGTTGTAATCTTTCATGTTTGAAATTCTTAACTAGCTGTGCTTGTAATTATACATATTTTCTCTCTTGCACGACTTACTTTGATGCTAGATCTTGTACAGGAGTGGCATAAAGCCTTAGATGTCTTGGACTAATTCAGTTTTTAATTACTCTTTTGGTCCTAGTGTTGAATTTTCAAAAGCCAGCTGATGGAGGAAACATCCCATCAGCTTTATGCGATTTTCTTACCGACTTACCTTGGGAAATCATTGTCTGTATGTTTGGATTAGTTATTATATTTGGGTATTCAAAGCCTCAGTTACGTGTGTCTTTGGTGTCACGGCTGTGTAATTCTTGTTGGCTATCTAGTACTTCGTATCTTGTCCCCTTCTCTAGCAGATGATATCTTGGAAAATGCAGGCTCAATTTCAAGCTGCTATCTTAAATCAGCTTCGATAAGCAATGCCTCCAAACTCTAGGGTCGATTGTGCCTTTCGTGCTATGAAAGCTATTGGGATTTCTGGAGACAAGGTGAAGCCAGTGTTGAAGAAACTGTTAATACTGTATAATAAAAATTGGGACCTTATAGAGGAGGAGAACTACAGGGTTCTTGCAGATGCGATATTTGAAAACGAGGAAGCAAAGGTGCTAATTTCCTTCATTTAATACACTTCTGTTTCTCTTCCTTTTTAATGAGTAGTCCCTCCGTTTCATTTTATTTTATGTGAATGTGTATAACTAGGCATGTAGTTTAAGAAAGAAAGGAAGACTTTTGGAACTTGTAGTCTTAAACATACCGTGACATTTCTGTGGTTATAGAAGCACGTGATTAGGGGTAAAATGGGAAGTTTGAAGTGAAATTGTTCCGAAATATAGAAATGTGTCATTTTTCTTGGAACATACAAAAAATAAAAAAGTGAGAACTTTGTTTTCAGTTTTCTGCCGTCTCTTTCATGTGAGCTTATTTTGCTGACATGCTTTCTTTCATTTCAGGAAACAGAAAATAAAAAGTCATCCCAGAATTCTGAAGTATTGATCTACTTTAGTATTCTTGTTTTCTGGCTATTGTCTTCCATAATATGGCATTTTTCTCGAGTCTTTCTACTCACCTTTACTTCCTTTCATTTACTTTTTGATTTCGTTCAGCAAGAGGAGCTTATGCAAGATGAGCCTGAACCACCTCTGAAAAGGCAGCGGTTAAAAAATCAATTAAGTCAACCATATGATTCTCCTGAATCTCATGTGCAAAACCAGCCACTGGGTGTTCTAGATTCCTCTCAATCCATGGGCGACGAATCACAGGCTGCATCTTGTCCATCACTTGGTAGAAACAAAGGAAAGCAACCTATTTCATCCAATTCTTTAGTAACACAGGGAGGATCTCCTTTATCTCAGCCTTCTAACATAGACAAGAGCCTTCCAGTTTCTAGGAGAGCTGGATCTATTTCTGGTAATGGAATCCCAGTGTCACCTACAAAGAAATCCAATGCTAACCATGCTTTTATCAAACCTAAGGATGAGCCGATCACTGATGACCTGCCACATCTTGAAGTTCCTCTTGCCGTCATCCATCCAGGTAGAGGGTATCTCATTTCCGTTTATGGTTCAATCTATTAATTATAGAACAAGTGCTGAAAAGGACTCTTTTATTTGTGCTCTTGCTATTGGCAAAGTTTTAAAAATGGAATGAAATGTTAGGTTGTTGATAATTTTGACACCTCCTTTAACAACTGGATTGCTTCGCTTTGCAAATTTTGCATTAACAACATTTTAATCCTATTTTTTTTAAGGAAGAGTGTTTCCGGATTTCTATTGACTTTTAAGGAAGAGTGTTTCAGGATCTCAACCACAGCTCTAGGTCTTGTGTGTGTATCCAAATTGAGATTTTCCCAATACTTCCACTGAATTTCAAATTTCTTATTTGCCTATTCAACTTTCAAGAATTGGCTAGATTATCCATTTCCATCTGTTCTTGTCTCCTATTGTACAGAAAGTAATGTTAGAGAAACACGAAAAGTGTACTTGAGTTGCAGTTAACATTTGTGATTACGAGGGATGTATCCTTGATGATCACTATGATTATTACTTTCTGTTAGTCTTTTAACTTTGATACAAGACCTATGAGGTGTGTCTTTTGCTTCTTTCAAAATATGTGATCTAAATTTGTAGGTTCATCGAGTAGAAGTGACACATTGCCAAATGTAGTTGAGTCGGATACAAATGATGGAATTCCACCTTGTCGAGGAGTACCTAACGGCAAGCCTGAAACAAGCGCTGTTAAATCTCCAACTGGCCTGGAGATAGCTTCCTCACTATCTGGAGAGGTGAAAATTATCTTGAAGTGTGGCCCGGTTCTTGGAAGATCAGATTTCCACATGCCTGCTGTCGATGAAGTGGTGAAGTTAATGGAGGATAAATATCTCAAACAATACAAAGAACTTGATCCTAATTTTTCAGTGATGAAGGTCATGGCAGATGTTTGTCAGTGTTTTTGGGAAATGGGCACCGAATCAACAAATAAATAATCCATTAAATGAAGTCTCATTAAGTTAAAGGAAATTTTTTCCTATGAAGCATGGAGGAGGAGGAATGAGACTGGTTCAGTAGCAGGTTTACATTGAGCTTACAACATTTTGTGTTTGAGCTTGACAACATCTTCGTAAATTCTGCGTTTCTTCTTTTTTTTTTCTTCCTATGCATCAGTTATTGCTGTTGACGCTGCTAAGAACCTTCTTGCCTTTTCATATGAAGAAAGGGTTGGAAAAGTGTATTATGTTAGTGGATCTATGGTCTTTGAAAATGAAGGCATAATTCACCTGATTATCTGGTTATCTTATAAAAATGAACTCCTCATATTGTCCAAGTAGAATTAGAATACTTCTCGATATATTTTGGGGTCTATTGAAAACGGCCTCTCTATCTTTTCAGGGTACAGTAAGGTCTACCCTCCCCAATTTCTATTTGTGAGATTTTACTAGGTGGTTGTTAACCTTCAGGGGTTAGTCCGGTGACAATTGACTTGAGCCTTGGGATTTGCTCCCTTTCAAGGTCTCAAGTTCGAAACAATTTCCGAGGGCCATCGGACTAGTTAAAATCTGATTTAACTGTGGTGCACTTGCGGGAAACTCCTTGCCGAGGGCCTGTGCACCCCTGGGATTAGTCAGGTCTCTAAGAGACTCGGACACCCAAGGCTATAAAAAAAAAAAAAAAAAAAAAAAAGGTGGTTGTTGTGTTATACGAAACAGTTGTGGTTATACAAATGCTACTACTTTAGGGAGTGGGGGCGTGAAAGCGAAAGCTTATGGGTTTGCATCTGTAGCTGGGAAACAGTCTTTACATTGGATAGTTTGGTGTTTTGATTCCTACTTTGTTGATTTTCCCCTGAAAGGGAAAGCATCCAATAAAATTTGATTGGATAATTCATAAATATCAAATAAAATCCCTTGAATTGTTTTCTTTATTTTTCCCTTTAGGATATGTTTTTTATCTCTTAATATCTTCCATTTTTTGCTTTTTCGAAGGGAATATGATCAAAATTTAAGCTTCTATGCAGTCTTCCCACTTTGACTCTTCTTGTATACTGTAAAAATCGAAGACGTCCGAGTCTGAAGGTTCGAGGAGTATGTCTCGATTTTAG
Source organism: Nicotiana undulata (assembly GCA_005239495.1). NCBI lineage: Eukaryota > Viridiplantae > Streptophyta > Magnoliopsida > Solanales > Solanaceae > Nicotiana > Nicotiana undulata. Next base: position 24,791 of record ML271271.1, read on the forward strand.
ATTGAGATCGAAGTATGTTCGAGCTCAGCGAATAGGGAAGTTGAGATATTGAGGTCAGACTAGATGGACACTACAGTAACCGAATCACGAAATATCCGCGCTCAATCGTCAATCCCGGGGAAAATATCGGAGCCGGTAGAGTCATTAGCGGTTAACAATACCAATCATATATCTTACTTCCGCAATTAGAATTATTCCTTATTTAGTATTCCTCTACTATATAAAGAGGAACCCTATTCGTTTGTACTCATCTATCATCACTATTGTCACAGTGCTCTAGTTCTTAGTCATACCGTTGAATACAAAGCTCTTTTATTTACTGTTAATTCTTTGCATTCGTATTATTTTATTATTGTTGTTCTTACTGTTCTTGGCAAAGCATTCTCGAATCTAATCCAAATCGAGGTCGACATCTAGAAATTATACGGGTTTGATTCATATAAATCATTTAATTCATTTATTTGCCTCATTATTTACCAATTAGCATTGAATTGGATCGCATATCCTTATAACCACATTACAAATTTAATTGTTACTCGTATTTTGAGGTACACAGTTTGGCGCCCACCGCGGGGATAAGGATAATAGTGATCTTTCAGTGTTAATTCTGGTATACCACACTATTTTACGTTTGTTTCTTATCAAGAATTTTGTTTCCAGGATAAATCATGTCAAACTCATAGAACACAGCTACACATGGTGATAACGATCTGGGACTCCACGGGGAGAACGAGAATGTTGTCGCTCCAGGAGTCGAGGTCCCACAAGATGGCCTCGGAGGAGCGCCACCCGCTAACCCAGTCGACGTCGGTTCACACATTGCTTTGAATGCAAATTTAGGCAGGGACCCCGATGGAAGCGTATGCAGAGAAGGTCGGATTGACGGTCGAGGTACCCAAGGCAGAGGAGACGAAGGTGTTAATCTCCAAGTCATATTTGAAATGCTGCAAGCCCAACAGAACGCTATTGCCCAATTGCAAAATCAACACCAGACATCCGAATATGGTTGAGCAAGAGGCTACTCGCCGTACCGAGCTAGTGCCTGAAAGATTAGGTGACAATACTTCGACGACAAATCCAGCTATAATGAGAATGCTCGAGGAGCTTACGAAGAGGATAGATCGGGGGAGAAGAAGATTGAATCCAATGATAAGAAGGTTGAAACCTATAACTCTCGAGTTGATCAGATCCCGGGGGCACCACAGATCTCAAAGGGAATGGACTCCAAGAAATTTGTAAAAAAACCATTTCCTCCAAGTGCGGCTCCAAAACCCATACCGAAGAAATTCAGGATGCCAGATATACCAAAATACAACGGGACCTCGGACCCCAATGAGCACGTTACCTCTTATACGTGCGCTATTAAAGGAAATGATTTGGAAGATGATGAAATCGAGTCAGTCCTTCTAAAGAAATTCTGGGAGACCCTATCCAAAGGAGCCATGATTTGGTATCATAACTTGCCTCCGAACTCAATCGATTGGTTCGCTATGTTGGCAGAATCGTTTGTAAAGGCGCACGCATGAGCTATAAAAGTTGCAACGAGAAAATCAGACCTCTTCAAGGTAAAGCAGAGGGAAAACGAGATGCTACGATAATTTGTATCTCGATTCCAAATGGAACGTATAGAGTTTCCACCGGTTACCGACAATTGGGTTGTTCAAGCTTTCACACAGGGACTAAACGAGAAGAGCTCGATCGCATCACGCCAACTGAAACAAAATTTGATAAAATACCCGGTTGTGACTTAGGAGGATGTTCACAACTGGTAACAGTCGAAGATTAGAGTTGAGGATGACCAACTGGGATCCCCCTAGGGTTCAGTACACCCGAGCCGACCGACAGGTAAAAACCAAAGGGATTTTGATAGAGAATCAAGACCGACCAGAGATCAATATCAGTCGTATGCTGCATCTAGAATAAACAACCATACGGGACGTAATTCAACCCGTAATGATCGAAAGTGACTGAGGACATAATTCTCGGGGACTCATGAGCAAGACTGGATTCGAGAAGTACGCGGATCCCACAGAAGCACCTCGATTATCAGAGTATAACTTCAGCATCGATGCCTCGGGTATCATATCAACCATTGGGAGAATTAAAGACACTAGGTGGCCAAGACCGATACAAACTGATCCTTCTCATAGAAATCCTAACTTAATGTGCAAGTACTATGGCACACATGGTCACAGGACCGAAGTCTGCAGACAATTAAGAGAAGAAGTAGCTCGGTTATTCAACGAAAGTCATCTTAGAGAATTCCTCAGCGACAGAGCCAAGAACCACTTCAGGGAGAGAGATGCCAACAAAAAGAATGAGGAAGAAAAACCTCAGCACGTTATCCATATGATCGTCGGTGGAGTCGACATCCCGTAGGGATCTATTTTCAAATGCACCAAAGTGTCAATTACAAGGGAGAAACGGACCCGAGATTACATGCCCGAGGGCACCCTTACATTCAACGACGATAAGGTAGAAGGCCTTTCCCAACCACACAATGACGCCCTGGTAATTTCTATTTTATTAAATAAAGTTCAAGTTAAACGTGTTCTTGTGGATCCAGGTAGCTCGGCAAACATAATCAGGTCGAGGGTCGTAGAACAACTCGGTCTAATTGATCAAATTGTGCCCGCATCTCGGGTCTTGAACGACTTCAACATGGCTAGCAAAACAACAAAGGGAGAAGTAATCCTACCAGTAAACGTAGCCGGGACCATCCAAGACACGAAGTTGCACGTCATCGAAGGTGACATGAGGTATAACGCACTTCTCGGGAGACCATCGGTCCATAACATGAGGGTGGTACCATCGACCCTTCACCAAATGATGAAGTTCCCAATAGAGGATGGGGTGAAAACAATTTACGGGGAGCAGCACGCTCCGAAGGAGATGTTTGCAGTCGATGAGGTGACACCGGTACCAGCATCCTCGACCTTAGAAAAATTGAGCATCAAAGATAAGCAAGCAGCCAAATAGCAATTACCGCCCCAGCCTCGACCGAAGCAGATAAACAGGTAATCGAAGATGATGAAGAGGATTTTCTCACTCCTCGAGCTTTCATCGTTCCCGAAGAATCGGATGCAACTAAGTCAACGGCCGAAGAGCTGGAACAGGTGATACTCATCGAGTTTCTACCCGAATGCAAGGTATACCTGGGAACGAGGTTAACCCCCGAACTCAGGAAAAAACTCATTCATTTTCTTATTGATAACATGGACTGCTTTGCGTGGTCCCATTTAGATATGACAGGAATCCCGCCCGAGATTACAACTCATCGATTGTGTCACACCTCCTTTTTCCCGATAAGGGTAGGGATAAGGGAGTTTTTTCGATTTAAGTGACATAATCGATTTTGGGATTATTTATTAATCAGAGCCGCCACTCGGATTTTTTATGGTGTTCCGGGACACGATTTATTTATTTTAAAAATCTCAAATCGAGAAAATTTTGACTCTGTTTTAAAAAGTTTGCGAACCAGAAATCCGGGCAAGGAATTCTGTTAACACGAAAGAAGGTGTTAGGCATTCCCGAATTTCATGGTTCTAGCACGGTCGCTTAATGATTTATACTTGGCCTAAATTGTTTAATCCTGATTTTAATACCTATGTGCATTCACATTTTACCGCTTCTTATTATCAAATATTTTTCTATTTAAAGAATTATTTTAAGACGAGTTACGTATGCGTATACCCGCTTGAATTTGATGCGTCAAAAATCATGTCACGCGGACGTGTACATAATTCATGACACTTAATTCATTTAAGGAAATAGTCAGAGTCGCGCAAGCACGTATTTTTAGTTTGGTTGTAACAAAAAGGAAATCGAAATTACGTCACGCGAACATGTACGCAATTGCGATAATCGTTTCAAAATCCTCTCCTAAAGGCATCTCTACGAGTGTTAATTAACCTTTATTTGTGTCACGTAAACGTGTACACAATTTTAGAAAAAGTATTTGTTATTAGGAAAGTTATTTTTAGTATTCAAAGTTACGCGAACGTATACTTTGATTTTTAAATTTGTTTAAAATTTTAAGTGTAACAACTACCTAATTAAGGACGGGTCTAAGCGTTTTTCTATGAGGGTTGTCTTCCTAAGTCATTTGTGATATTAGTCTAAGGAAGAAGCATTTTTTGAACTACAAGATACGTGTTTGTTCAAGGTCTTCTAAGATAAAGTTTACTAGTCTAAAGAGGAGAGCTTGGGCCATTCGCTAAATCTGGCCCAATTTTGTGAGATGCGTTAGTCTAAAATTCTGAAATTGGACCAAATCATAATATGACCCAGTTTTGTGCTTGAATATTTGGGATAACATTATTATTTTCATAATTTTGATTGTTTTCCTAGAGTTTAAGAACATGTGTGGAAGACTCAAGGATTATGGAGTCTTCTTCGTAACAATACATATAAAACAGTCTAAATTTATTAGAGATATGTATGCACATTATTCAAATTTAGAACTACACAATCAACCCGCTCATGTTTCCAAAGGGGCTCGAGTCAAGTGGGGGTCATGGATCATCATAAAAAACGTTATGTTGTCAACTCCACTCATATAAAACTAATTAAACTTGAACATTTCTTTTTAGTTAACAATAAGAAAAACGCATGTAAGCGCTGAGAGCTACAGACTCCAGTGGACTCTAAATCAAAACGTGAAATGAAATCAGAATGATTTCTATCCATTTAAGGGCGATAATTTAGGGATTAACACCCCAGACCCATCAAATCTCTAGACATTATTTAAAATAAAGACAGTCCAATCCATGAATTACAATAATAAAATGAAAAAGGGTATAGGGATTCTACATACGTAAATACACCCCCTTACAATGTTGTTTAATTACCAAATACAAGTTTCACATAAAAATAAAAGGTATCTTAAATGGAGTGAAAGCCCTAAACTAACTTCTTCTTCAGTGCAAACCAAGATTGCTCATGGCTTAGGTAACAAAACCTGCATTTTCATAGATTTTTCTAACAAAATAAAGTAAAAGAACATTGTGCATTATTATGGAATGAATCTGACCATTGGAGGGTCAGATTCACTTCCCTAATGCCATTCAAACTAAGGACAATATTGTGAAAACTCTAAATGGGCTTCGAATGTTCACACAAGTCACGACAAAACACAACTAGCTACACATATTTCAGCAAATATTCATAGATATTTAAACAAATAAAGTTTTATTTAATACAAAAAGGGTTTACATACCTTTAAAGAAGCAAAAAAACAGCAAGATATGTGACCAAATAAAGGTAAAGAAAACCAGAAATTTCAAACTCAACACAGCAACAAGACCAACAACAAACCAACAAGAATACTCAGAAACAACAGCTTGAATAAACCAGATTTTTGAATGAAAAATCAACAAGAAACTAGTTTTTTCCCAGGAAAGCCATAATCAAAAGGAAACCAATTTTTCAGAATGTTCTTGCACTAATATCGGTATTTTCAGTGTCCTTTCTGTTTCTCAGAATAGTGGTATATTTTCAGAGCAGTATTTTCTAGTGTGTGTGTGTAAATTCTTTGTAAAAATCTATTGTAAAGTCTGTCCCAAATCAGAAAATAGCCTAGCCTATATATAGGCTGCCTAAGGGTGGCATCACTTAGGAATATTCCTTATCTCTAAAATCTGAAAATAGTACAGGTACAACTGTCCATTCTTATCCTATTTTAGCATCTTTGTAACAGCTAGGACAACTGTACCATTTTCTAGAAGGTTCTTCTATTTTACAGCCTTTTCCATTTCTGAAAATTACTGTTTTTTACCTAAAAATCTAATTTAGTGAATTTCCTATTTTGTTTTGATATTTATCCTTATTCTAGAAGCTTTTTGAGCTGTTACAACCAAGATTCTTTAGTTGAAGTACCTAAACTACCCTTCAATACCCTTTAAAATTACCCATTTAGTGTTAAAGATTAAGTCACTTATTAAGTTGACTAATTTTGACCTATTTAAGTGATTAACTTAATAGCTAACCACTAATGAAACTGAGTTTTAAACTAACCATTGATTCTAGGTGAATTACCTTAAGGATTTTAGGTTAAACTAATTGTAGTGATCCTATTATGCGTAATTGTTTGTTAATTAGATTTAGTTATCTAAGTTAGGAGTCAGGTTTTAGTCTAACATTCTACTAATTGATAGAGTCATAATTTAATTTTAAAATTGGCCATAATTACTAACAACTTGGAATTAATTATTTAGGCCATACATATGATTACTAATTATTAAGGGTTAGGAGCTACGAAGTTAGAAAGACAATGGAGCAAATACAATCGGAAATGGGCATCTAATCTAAACTAAAACAATAAATTGAATACTGATTTTGACTAAATATATTTGACATAGGTTAATTTATCACCTCGGAATTCAAAAAGGCATAAGGAAGATCATGAAACCCTAATTAATCAGTAGATTAGGAGACTACAATTAAACAACTAACTTCAGTACTAAATTCATTATCTTAAAATCAGCAAATAGGGTTGACAAAGAGCAGATTAAAGAGAAAACATGTATGAAAGGATTATCAGTTCAGAATTAAACCAAATCTAGGAAAATAGAAAACCCTAAACTAATCAATACTTAACGGCAAACCAGAGTTAACAACTAATATTCAGGAAATCGGAAAACCCTAACTACAATTAAGTCATGCAAAAATCAACCAACAAGCCTATAATGAAATTTTAAAGCAGTGTTTACCTAACAACTAGGCAAGAACAATCATGAACCCTAATTAATCATACATTAACAACAAACTAGACTTAAACGGCTATTATTCAAGAAATCTGGAAAATCTTAAATGCAATCAAACTGATTAAGACATGCATGGAAGTAATTAATTTTAAACTGAACTAATTAACTTAAAAAAACAGTAATATATGGGAAAACCTAAAACTAAACCAAACAAGTGATTTTAACATAAAATTATTAAAGGAATAGGAAGAAGAGGGTACCGGTTAGTTGAGCAAAGGTTGGCCGGATTTCGGCGGCTTGCCGGACTTTGGCCAAACTCCAGCGGGGTTTGGAAACGAGCCAAACTCACATGAATCAATAGCTCTTATCAAGATCTATTGACTCATGTGACCCTGGGCCGTTGATTCTTTTTAGATCGGCCGATGAAAGATCTTTTAGGGTTCCATATTTTCGATTTGAAATTGCCGAATTTGGGGAGGTTTTTTGGGGAAACTAGGAGTAGGACGAGGTTGAGGGTGAGGAGGAGTTCACCTGGTGAAATTTTGAAGTGTTTTGGAGGTGTTCCGCCGCTAGCAGGCGATTTCCGGGCGGAGGAGGTTGGCGGAAGACGGCGAGGTTAGAGAGAGAGACGAGGGCTGTTAAGGTGTTGGGGGAGTGAGTTTGAGAGGGGGGGGGGGGGTATGGTTAGGACAATTAAATAGTTAGTGAATGGGTAGTTTAGGACCGTTGGATCAAAATGATCCAACGACTGGGATGAAAGGGGGTCCAAAACGGGGTCGTTTGGGTTGATAGGGGTTTGGACGGGTTTAAAGGTTTAGGCCTGGTGTAATGGGTATTAGGAAGGGGAATTTGAGCTTGGGGAAATGGCCCAACCGATTTTTTTTTATCTCTTTTGGACACTTAGGCTAACTAATCAAATTAATTAAATAATTTTAATTAATAATAACTAGTTTTAATCTAATTATAACTTAATTAATGAGTTAATTAAAAGTAAAACTATTAATTTAATACCCATAATTACTTGAAGAGCAAATTTTTTGTAATTTTTCCTAATAAAAATGATTGAATTAGGCAACTACATATTAAATTGAACCAAAACCTAATTATGCAATTTAAAAAAAATATCTTTTTTTTGTTTGTTATTATTTATCATTTTATAAATTTTTAAAAGATGAACTATGACCATGCAATGCAAATAATTCACAAATAGACACTGAAATTCAACAAAAAATCTATAAAATCAATTTATTTATCAAATTTTGTAGGAGCATTTAATAGATGAAAAATTACATACTCACAGATTGAGCCTGGATCCCAAGTGAAGGCTGATAAAGCATAAGAGAAGGCCTCAGTCCGAGGTGAAGCATGCCTTCATAAAAGAAGAGGTAGGGTCCATTCGGGAAGTCAAATATCCCGAGTGGTTATCCAACATAGTCGTTGTCCCCAAAAAGAGGAACAAGCTTATAATGTGCGTAGATTATAAGGATCTAAGTAAAGCATGCCCAACAGACTATTTCCATTTGCCTAACATCGATCGAATGATCGACGCCACGGTTGGCCACAAGATACTTACTTTTCTCGACGCCTATTCTGGGTACAACCAAATTCAGATGGACCCAGAAGACCAGGAAAAAACTTCTTTTATCACTAAATATGGGACCTACTACTATAACGTAATGCCTTTTGGGCTAAAAAATGCGGGGGCTACATATCAACGGCTAGTTAAGAAGATGTTCGAAGAACATATAGGGAAATCAATGGAAGTTTACATTTATGACATATTAGTTAAGTCCCTGCGTGCAGAGGACCATTTGACTCACTTGCAGGAAACCTTCGAGATCTTGAGGAAGTACAACATGAAACTCAACCCCGAGAAGTGCGCCTTCGGGGTCGGCTCGGGCAAAATCCTCGGCTTTATGGTATCAAATCGGGGGATCGAGATCAACCCCGACAAAATCAAATCCATCGAGGACATCACCGTCGTGGACAGTGTAAAAGTCGTTCAGAGGCTAACCAGATGGATAGCTGCCCTGGGCCGGTTCATTTCGAGGTCATCAGATCGGAGTCATATGTTCTTCTCTTTGCTTAAAAAGAAAAACGACTTTACATGGGCTCCGGAATGTCAGCGAGCACTGGAGGAGTTGAAACGGTACTTATCGAGCCAGCCTTTTCTCCACACCCCAAAGGCAGATGAGAAGATATACTTGTATTTGGCGGTGTCTGAGATAGCGGTAAGTGGAGTGCTAGTCTGAGAAAAACAAGGTACACAATTTCCAGTTTACTACGTAAGTCGAACTTTAGGAGATGCTGAAACCAGATATCCGCGCCTAGAGAAGTTAGCACTTGCAATAATAAGCGCATCTAGGAAGCTAAAGCCATATTTCCAATGCCATCCTATATGTGTCATCACCACATATCCCCTTAGAAATATATTGCATAAGCCCGAGCTATCGGGACGATTGGACAAATGGGACGTCGAACTTGGTGGGTATGATATTGAATATCAGCCTCGAACGACCACTAAGTCTCAAATATTAGCGGACTTCGTGGCAGACTTTTTGCCAACCCTAGTACCCTAAGTGGAAAAAGAACTTCTATTGAAATCGGGAACCTTATCGGGGGTATGGACTCTCTTCACGGACGGAGCCTCGAACGTGAAAGGTCCGGGCTTGGTATTGTTTTAAAACCGCCTATGGGAAATATTGTTAGACAATCGATTAAAACTGTTAAGCTGACTAACAACGAGGCCGAGTATGAGGCTATGATTACAGGTCTTGAACTAGCAAAGAACTTGAGAGCTGAATTCATTGAAGATAAATGTGACTCCCTACTGGTAGTTAACCAGGTAAATGGCACTTTCGAAGTATGGGAAGACAGGATGCAAAGATATGTGGACAAGTTGCAGATCACTTTGCACCACTTCAAAGAATGGACTCTGCAGCATGTCCCTCGAGAACAGAATGGCGAAGACGATGCACTTTCCAACTTGGGAACGTCAGTTGACGAAGATAAAATTAGCTCCAGGATAGTCGTCCAGCTCTTGAGGTCCATAATCGAGGAAGGGCACGCCGAAATAAATTCTACAAGCTTAACCTGGGATTGGAGAAACAAGTATATCGAATACTTGAAAAATGGGAAGCTACCCTCGGACCCCAAGGAATCAAGGACCTTACGAACTAAGGCATATCAGTTCACATTGGACGGGGACGGAACATTATACAAAAGGGAATTTGACGGTCCATTGGTCGTATGCCTGGGGCCGAGAGATACCGATAATGTGTTACGAGAAGTCCATGGAGGCACCTGTGGAAACCATTCTGGCGCCGAGTCACAAGTTCGAAATGTCATCAGAGCAGGATACTATTGGGATATCATGGAGAAGGACGCTAAGGAGTTCGTTCGAAAATGTGATAAATGTCAAAGGTTCTCACCAATGATCCATCAGCCCGGTGAACAGCTTCACTCGGTCCTATCCCCATGGCCATTCATGAAATGAGGGATGGACATCGTCGAACCTCTACCATCGGCCCCAGGTAAAGCTAGATTCATACTGTTTATGACTGACTATTTCTCTAAATGGGTTGAAGCGCATGCCTTCGAAAAAGTTACGGAAAAAGAAGTTATCGACTTCATATGGGATCACATTGCATGTCGATTCGGTATACCTGCTGAGATAGTATGTGATAATGGCAAACAGTTCATCAGAAGTAAAGTGACAAAATTCCTCGAAGACCACAAAATAAAGAGGATACTATCGATGCGATATCACCCTAGTGGAAACGGACAATCCAAATCAAGATATAAAACTATCATCCAAAACCTGAAGAAAAGGCTAAACGAAGCCAAAAGAAAGTGGAGAGGGAGAACCCAGTGCCAGATTTTGACATGCAACGGAAGAATCAAACCGTGAGGCAATGAATACCAGCCTCGAACTATTGGACGGGAGACGAGAAGCGGTGCTCGTTCGAACAACCGCCCAAAAGCAACGAATCGAGAGATACTACAACAGAAGAACCAATCTTCGGCACTTCAAAGTCGGGGACTTGGTCTTAAGGAAAATAACCATCAATACTCGAGACCCTAACGAAGAAAAACTCGGTCCTAACTAGGAGGGACCCTATCATATTCTCAACATAGTCAGAAAAGGGTCATACAAGCTCGGAATGATGGACGGTGAACCATTATCAAATAATTGGAACATATCACTTCTCAAGAGATACTATTTCTAAGGTATAGATCTCTCCCTTTTCGTTTGCTTAAATATGAGAAACTAACTTATTGCAGGTACCCAGCCCAAGAAATCGAGACCTCAGGTTTTAAAGTACGCGTTGCACTCTTTTTTCCTTAGACCGGTTTTTATCCGAAATGGGTTTTTCCAGCGAGGTTTTTAACGAGGCAACAACTATGTGCTACCTGGGGATAATTCAACAGTATCCAAGGCTTCTTTGCAATCAACCTCGAATATTGGGGGGCATCACCCTCGGATGTTATGTAAATGGGTCCCGATAGGAAAAAAATTGTAATGGGCCAAAAAGTTGGATGAACCGTGTCCATGTAGAATAGACGAACCCTCAAAAAACCCAACGGGTATAAAAACAAATATGCTAAGGCATTAAAAATTTTCACTAAGTCTTTTAGCCGAAGAGGGAAAAATTATAGCCACTTTTAAAGGTCAAACTGGTCCAATTTTAAAGAGCCCAAGGGCAACCTAAAAGAGCCTAAGGACCGATCTCATGAGCCAAAAGGCTAATACAATCAAAGAATCGAGACCACGGTCTCATTCGATTTAAACCTAAGGGTCTGGTTATTACGAGCTTAAACAAACAATTCGAGCTCGAGAACTCAATGATCATTGATACAACCTAAGGGCCTACCCTATCCTATAAAATTATTCAATATTGGCTAATGGGGATAACTCGTATATCAGTTCGAAACATGCCTTCCCCGAGACAGACTCCCAAATAAGCTTCGGAGTCGGGGACTTGCCTTCGTAACTTGGGGACTTGCCTCGAAAAAGTAAGAAATCCTAAGGGTTTATTTTGATCGCGAATTAAGCTAAAAGAATATTTCAGTGGAGACAATTAAAACATACAAGGACAAAGAGACATCAGGAGATATTTTTCATTATACCCAAAAAATATATGTACAAAAAGGGCCAATCAAGGCCTTACAAAAAAAAAGGAGGACAAAAAAAGCTAAAACCTAGCTATTATCGGGGCCAACCCCCTCAACATCAACTTCCTTCCGAACAGCTTGGTCGGAGGCAGCGTCATCGGCAACCTCGCCGCCATCTTCTCCACTACTGGACCCGTTGTCGTCATCATCATCTAAAGAGACGAGCTACCTGGCCTCGACCTCGATCTCTTTGGCCCGAGAAATCTCTTCGGAAAGGTCAACACCCAAAGATTGAACTTCCTCGAGGGTTTCCCTCTGGGATCGGCACTTGGCCAATTCGCTACACCGTTGCTTCTGATCGGAGGCCTCCCTCAGCTAGGCTTGAACTACCATGGCATCAGCCCGGTACTGTGCTATGGATTTGTCTTCCCTGGCTTTGATCTTTTCAATTTCAGCCTTGGCATTGCCAAGTCCGGCTTCGAGCTCTTCGACCCTTTTTGCTAGATCAGAGCTACTTTCTTTGAGGTCTAGGAGATGGGCCTCCGCCGAAGATAACTGGGCCAAAGCTGCTTCTTTTTCAACGGCTAGGCAGTCCATGTTGGCTTTCCACCAATCACAATCGGTCTTGACCTGATCGACCTCCGCCCGAAGGAGACCGATCTTCTCCACCTTCTGCTACAACTGAGATTTCGAAGAGTTAACCTCCACAGTCGGGTCGACCCCATGCTGTATTAGCAAGGCAATTACCTTCTTATCTAGCTCAGCCTCTTCCTCATGCACCTTGGCCAGTTTTGATTGGAGGTTCTTTATGACCTCGTCCTTTTGGGCCCAAAGACCTTTCGGAACGTTCATCTCTCTCGAGACCCTAAAGAGCTCGGCTTCGCACTGATTAAGATTGGAGCAAAATTTAGCAGAAGCCTGTACAGTGGAAAAGAACACGGGTTAGAAAAAATAGAATATAAAGGAGGACGGTCGAAAGTCAACAAACTCTTACCTTAGAGAAAAAGCGCTGGGCCTCCACCATGAGGACCGAAGCATCAGTGATATGGGTGGAATCATCGACCCCCCATGAAGCAATCCTGAAAAGGATCACCAGCGCTGGAGCCTCCGCCGATCTAGAGGGTCTTCAACATTTGGGCATCCCTCATCGCCCCTTTGGAAAATACTAGCATGGAAGACGTTTGACCTATTGTCATGGCCCCAAAAGAATCTATCGGAGCGCTCTGATCGACATTCCTAGTATCGGAACCAACCTTTTCCGGTGTAGAAGTCGACGATCGAGATATTGCCTCGATCTCGGGAGATTTGGGGTTCACCCCCAACTTATTTTTCGAATCCTCCTCTCTGTGAGGCTCAATTGCAACATGCGGCAATTCAAGATGCATAACAACCTCGATGGCTTTTCGAGGACGGGATAGCAACGCCAAGGAGTTTTCTTCCTCCTCCTCCTCATACTGGTCCCTCAGCTTTTGGGACGTCTCCGCCGTAAGGCCGACTGCCTTCCTCCTCACCTTTTGAGGCTTGGGCTTAAAGGCCTCGGATTGAGAGTTGCCTTTCCTTTTCTTATCCTTTCTTGGACCTGGATCCGGGGTTTCAACTTCGCCACCTTTTCTAGAGGGCCTCATGAGGCGTCTTTGGTCAAACCCACATGAAACAAACATTAACAATGAAAAAAAAAGGGATAGTAACTTCGGAATACACAAGAAGGGACCTTACCGTGGTTTTTGGCTTCCCACTTGCCTTTACACAAATCCCTCCACACTCGTTCAACTCTGGTTGAGGTGGAGGCTAACCTATGTATCTAATCTTTGAGGTCAGGCACCGCCTCGAGCATCCAAGCTTCGACTGCATACTCAAAGAAAAACGTCAGGAAAAATCTACTAGGACACCGAACCAAGAGAACAAAGGATTCTCACGTTTGGCTTTCCACTCCTCGGGGAATGGCATATTGTCTTCAGGTATGATGTCACAGGTCCTCACCCGTATAAATTGGCTCATCCAACTCCGATCTTTGTCTTCATGGATGTTCAAAAATAAATCTTTGATTGCCCGATAGTTAAGTCTGATCAACCCTCAATAGAGTTGGGGTCTGTACAACCGTATGAGATGGTCCAATGTGAACTCCAATCCCCCAGCCTCGTTGGAATAGTAGCTCAGCATGATCACTACGCGCCAAAGCGAGGGGTGAAGCTGAACAAGCGTAACCTCGTACCTCTTACAGAAGTCAAAGATCACGGGGTCGACGGGACCCAGTGTGAAGGGGTAAGTGTACACACTCAAGAACCCCTTCACATGAGTGGTGATGCTCTCTTAAGACGAAGGAATTTGCACCACCACCTTCGGGCCTCAGCTGTAGTCTGCTTTCATGGCATCAACATGGCCCCTGGTAATTGAACACATGCACATCGACATGTGCTCGCATTGGCCCGGCACTGACGAAGGATTATAGAATTTAAAATCGGTCTTGAGGATGCAGAAGTCGGGTACGTATGCATGAGAAGCCGATTCCACTGGCGTCTTATCGCCGGCCGGTTGAGACGAAGAAGATGGAGCTTTCTCCTTTTGTGGTACTGTCTTGGAGGTATTTTCCATTAGTATATGGGTTGAGGGTAAAAGAAAGGATATGGGGCCAACAGTTTCAGTAGGAGCAACGGTGGCTTGATGAACGGTGGTGAGAAGGACACAAAAGGGTTTGTATGCTCAAAGTTTTGTGTTCAAAGCTAAGTAAAACTTTGAATCTATTATAGATCTGGTATTTATAGGTTCAAAACGGCGGTTCAGTGCCGCTAGTGGCCGACCAACGGCGGACATGCACTTATGGTTCTTGGGGACCGAACCGACGGGAGGTTTTGGTCACATGTGTCGCCTACGTCATAAGAATGATGTCATGGTCGAGGTATGAAGAACACCGAGGCTCAAAATGTTTTTATCTTTTCATTTTAAGAAATGCGGGGACTATCTGTATACGGTAAAAATCGAAGACGTCCGAGCGTGAAGGTTCGAGGAGTATGTCTCGATTTTAGATTGATATCGAAGTATGTTCGATCTTAGTGAATAGGGAGGTTGAGATATCGAGGTCAGACTGGACGGACACTACAGTAACCAAATCACGAACTATCTGCGATCAATCGTCAATCCCGGCGAAAATCTCGGAACCGGTAGAGTCATTAGCGGTTTACAATACCAATCATATATCTTACTTCTGCAATTAAAATTATACCTTATTTACGATTCTTCTGCTATATAAAGAGGAACCCTATTCGTTTGTACTCATCTATCATCACTACTGTCACAACACTCTAATTGTTACTCATACTGCTGAATACAATGCTCTTTAATTTACTGTTAATTCTTCGCATTATTATTGATGTTCTTACTGTTCTTTGCAAAGCATTCTCGAATCTAATCCAGATCGAGGTCGACGGCTAGCAATTATACGGGTTTGATTCATATAATCATTTAATTAATTTATTTGCCTCATTATTTACCAATTAGCATTGAATTGGATTGCATATCCTTATAACCACATTATAAATTTAATTGTTACTCGTATTTCGAGGTAAACAACTTTTAAATTTCACTAGAAGTTAATTTGGAAACACTAAGAAGACTAGGGTATTCTGAAGGGGATGAATTGAGTTAAAATTTAAAAACAGACATCGATGACTTTAGCCTATGCCGAAACTATTTATATTTGGTAGCTGCAAAAGTATATAAAATTTATATATATTTTGACATATAAAAATGTATATTACACAAAAAAAATATCATTCTAATTATTAATTCGAGAGCGTCCATATACTAACTTATTAATGTTATTATTATGTAACATTAGATTATGGTGGATGTCCATAACCTCTAAATGAATAACACTCACTTTTCTTATCCATTATCTCCATAACTCCCACTACTCCAATACTTATGGTTGTAACTCCCATACTCCATATGTATTGGTAAAAAAGAGCTTCACACGTGTAATAATTATGATGACTCAGCAATCTACGTGGAACAAAGAAAACATGACAACTGGACGAAACTTCATGGAGAGGTACGAGGCAAAGAGGCACGGAATAACATACTCACAGGAGAATCAGTTACGAGAACCTTAACCTAATTAAGGAGATGAAGAGGCACGTGCAAGATGAATCCAGGCAGAATAAAGGGAAGATTCGGAGATCTTCAATTAATGAGCCAAACGTTACATAAACTTCACGCAACAGTTACTGTTAATCATTGTAACGTTACATTAATGCCATTATTAGTCATTAATGCTCAATTACTGAAAAGAGCAGACGTTGTATTAAGAAATTCCCTATATAAGGGAGTAAAATATAACTTGTAAGGACACATTCGAACCACTACTGCAATACATTTACTTTTTGTGCATCTTACTGCTTTCCAATTACAAATTTACTTGCAATCATTAGTTTCTTCTCTGGTTATCAGAAACCCGTGTTCTTCCTAAAATAACTTTGGCAAAGAATCCAGTTCTTTGGTTAAACAAATTGGTTCTGTTGCCGGGAATCTGATAATCTTTGTTTACTTTCAAATTACTTTCTTAGAATTATGTCGAACGCCAATGACAATAATCAACAGTTCCATCACCTTCAGGAACCCCACGGGGCTCAAGGGAGAATTCCCTAGACAGATCCACGGCTCAAAACAATAATAACAACGCAAATGAACAAACATGAGAACAAGACCAGGTGAAGCAAATGGTTGGTGAATACGTGACTCAAGCTTTACAAGCTTTTATGAGAGGATTACCAACTGCATCACCTGCACCACCTTCTAACAACATCGCAACTATGGAAACCTCACAATCAAGGTTAGCAAACTCAGGAAGCGGAGGTGCTCTAAATGAGTCCCTTGAAGCGAGACCAGGTATGTCCAATAACCCAGAGTTACAATCTTTATTACTAACCTTACAGAAAGACGTGAAGGAACAAAATGATCGGATTGAGAAAATCCCTGGAGTACCACCTGTCATTAAAGGCATTGATGTTGATAGATATTCTCAACAACCTTGGAAGCCAAGTGCAACACCCTTGCCTATCCCCAAGAAGTTCAAAATGCCTGACATTCCAAAGAATGACGGGACAACTGATCCTCGTGATCATGTAACTGTTTTTACCACTGGAGTAAAAGGGAATGACCTGACTAAACAAGAAATTGAGTCGGTCCTAGTCAAAAAGTTCGGAGAAACACTCACCAAAGGAGCACTAACATGTTATTCCCTTTTACCCGAAAATTCTATTGAATCTTTTGCTGAGCTTGCAGATTATTTTATAAAAGCGCATTCAGGTACGCAAAAAGTCAAAAAAAGAATGGAAGACATATTCAAAATAAAACAAGGAGACGCGGAGTTGCTTTGTGAATTTGTAGACAAGTTTCAACGAGAAAGAATGCTACTACCAAGGGTACCTGACAATTGGGCAGCCATGGCATTTGCAAGCAATTTAAATGATATGAGTTCTGAAGCCACGAGGAGACTCAAGGAAAGCTTGAAGGAATTCCCAGCCACAACATGGAACGACGTCTATAACAAGTATAGTACTAAGCTACGAATAGAAGAAGACACCATTGCTCAATCAAAAGCTGAAGATCAAATCAGTTCCAGACACTTCGAGCCAGAAAAAAAGGACAGGTAAAAACAAGTACGACCCTTATATAGGACCTTCGGGACGAGAAAATCGTCCTAGGTTTGAAAATGCCCGGTCAGAATATAGACCATCAAACAGAGATACGGGCTCATCTACATCAAGGTCTAGAAAGGATCGCGATGAACGAAGCAGAGGTAGTACAAGAGTTGGAGAACACAACTTCAATGTAAGTACTTCTGAACTAATCATGGTATTGATAAATATGGGCGATAAAGTCCGATGGCCCAAAGAAAAGAGGTCAAACCCAAATAGAAGGAATCCAGACTTATGGTGTGAATTCCATAATGATCATGGACACAGAACTTCGGATTGAAATTTTTTGCAAGGTGAGGTAGAACAATTATTAAAACAGGGCTATCTAATAGAATTGTTTAGTGAAAAAGGTAAGCAGGCATATATGAAGAACATGCAGGATCCCCAAAACCACCATATCCAAAACGAACGGTCAACGCGATACATGTAGGCGAGGAGGTGAACGGAGTAATCTGCAAAAGAACCACAAAATTCACAATTACACATGGGAAGCGGATTCGTGAAGACTTGGAAGCAGACAATATATCATTCGACGATGCAGATATCAACGGATTAATGCTTTCGCACAATGACGCACTTGTAATATCCCTACTTATACATGACACTAACATAAAAAGAGTGTTTATTGATCCAGGTAGCTCAGTCAACATTATTTTGTCAAGAGTTGTGGAAAAAATGCTAATGGGAGATCAAGTAATCCCAAAAGCTCGAGCCTTATCTGGGTTTGACAACTCTACGGTCATAACAAAAGGGGAAATTGAGCTTAGCACCTATGTAGAGGGAGTAATTAAAAATACTAGATTCCAAGTCATTGATACTGACATGGCCTATAACGTAATCATGGGGAGACCATGGATCCATGACATGAAAGTTATTCCATCTACCTTACATTAGGTAATTAAGTTCCCTTCTGAATGGGGAATTTAACAGATTCGAGGTGATCATCAAACCTCAAGGAATATAAATTCCGTAGCATACTCTAACAAAAATGAAGAAGTAGAGAAATCAAAAGACGAAAAGTTCATTCAAACATGTATGGAAACAACTGTTGTTCAAACAGATACAGAAACAACTGTTGTTCAAATAGGTACATGAGAAACTGTTGATCAAATAGGTGCGGAAGAAGGTAATCATGAGAAGGTGAACCAAGTCACCTCTGAAGAAGTATCAAACACATGCAAACATGGATTCCAGACCTGATGTCATTCAGGAACCAGAAGAGGACGAGCATATCAAAACGACTACGGAGGAACTCGAAGCTATTCCACTATTTGAGCTAAAGCCCGAACAAAAATTCCACATAGGCACGAGGCTGAACCCCAGCAGAAGAGGTAAGTTAATTGAATATTTAAAGGCTAACGCAGATTGCTTTGCTTGGTCCCACTCAAACATGACAGGTATTCCTCCGAAAGTGATGACTCATAAATTAAATGAAGATCCATCCTTCGTGCCTGTCAAGCAAAAGAAAAGAAATCAAGGACCATTCAAGAACCAAGTGATCGATGAAGAGGTACAAAAACTCTTGAAAATTGGTTCGATACATGAGGTAAAATATCCTAATTGGTTAGGAAATACCGTAGTGGTGCCCAAAAAGAATGGCAAATGGAGGGTATGCGTAGACTACACTGACTTAAATAAAGCATGCCGTAAAGATTAATTTCCATTACCGCACATAGATCAAATGATTGATGCCACTGCATGTCATGAATTATTAAGCTTTCTAGATGCGTATTCTGGTTGTAATCAGATTAAAATGGATCCCTCAGACAAGAAAAAAACTTTCTTTATTACAAATAGGGGGACTTATTGTTACAAGGTCATGCCTTTTGGCCTGAAAAATGCTGGAGCCACATATCAAAGGCTGGTGACCAAGATGTTCCAAGAACATCTGGGAAAAACGATGGAGGTGTACATTGATGACATGCTGGTAAAATCAACGCAAGCAAAAGATCACTTTCAACATCCTTCAATTACCTTCGAAATCCTCCGCATGTATAACATGAAATTAAATCCGAAAAATGTGCCTTTGGCATAGAATCAGGTAAGTTTTTGGGTTTCCTTGTATCAAATAGAGGAATAGAGGTAAATCCTGCTCAAATTAAAGCTATTGATGAGATACCTAATGTACTTACGAGCAAAAAAGAAGTTCAACGACTAACAGGAAGAATTGCAGCTTTAGGAAGATTTATTTCCAGGTCTTCGGAGAAGAGTTTTAAATTCTTCTCAGTTCTTAAAAAGCAGAATCAGTTCGAATGGACTGAGGAAATTCAACAGGCTCTCAAGGATCTGAAGGCATATCTATCAAAAACCCCATTGCTATCTAAGCCAAAAGAGGGGGAGGGGTTGTATGTCTATCTCGCCGTCGCAGAAATCGCCATAAGTGCAGTACTGGTAAGAGAAGACAAAGGTAAACAGTCTCCCATTTACTATGCAAGCAAGTCTTTATTAGATGCTGAAACTAGATACCCGCATCTAGAAAAATTAACATTAGCTCTAATCATGGCGGCTAGAAAATTAAGGCCATACTTTCAATGTCATCCAACCACTGTTGTGACTTCATACCCGTTGAGAAATATTCTACATAAACAAGAACTATCAGGAAGATTAGTTAAATGGGCAATAGAATTAAGCGAGCATGACATGATATATCAGCCTAGGACTGCAATAAAGTCTTAAATTTTAGCTGATTTCGTTGTTGATTTTAATACTAGCATAATCCCTGAAGTGGAAAAAGAGTTACAACTCTTTAATGGGGCTAATCCAGGAATTTGGACCCTATTTACTGACGGCTCCTCTAATGTGAAAGGAGTTGGTTTGGGAATTGTTCTAATATCACCTACAGGTGAAAAGATACGACAAGCTATTAAATGTTATCCCATAACTAACAATGAAGAAGAGTACAAAGCTGTCATTGCAGGTCGTGAATTAGCACGGGAGCTCTCAATCGAGCAAATCGTGATCAAAAGTGACTCTCAACTAGTGGTGAACTAGATGCAGGGGACTACACCGCTAGAGAGGCTCGAATGCAACAATACCAGGAAAAGGCACGAGATCTGTTAAGATAATTCCAGTCGTGGAAAGTTATGCAATTACCCAGGGAAGAAAATGCAGAAGCGGATGCATTAGCTAACCTCGCAGCAGTTGCTTAAGTGACAAATAAAGACAATGCAATTTTCATACACCTATTTCATTCAGCAATCGATCAGGATAAAAATGAGGTAACATTTAACCATTTAACCTGGGATTGGAGAAATGAAATTTTAAATTTTTTGCAGAATGGCATCGTACCCGAGGACAAGAAAGCAGCTCAAGCGCTTCGCCGAAAAGCTGCTCAATACTGCCTCATTCGCGGCACATTATACCGCAAAATGCTTGGGGTCCCCTAGCTAAGTGCCTCAGACCCAATCAAATAGAGTTCATTATGAAGGAGGTGCACGAAGGACACTGCGGAAACCATTCAGGAGCAAGATCCTTAGTTAAAACCCTAATCAGAGCAGGGTATTATTGGCCCAAGATGGAGAAAGAGGCCATGAGTTTCGTGGCTAAGTGCGACAAATGTCAACGATTTTCTAACAACATGCACCGACCAACGGAGCTACTTTACCCAGTAATGTCGCCATGGCCATTCATGAAATGGGGTATGGACATAGTGGGAGCCCCTTCCCCCAGCTAAAGGAAAGGTACGATTCTTACTCGTGTTAACTGATTATTTCACAAAGTGGGTAGAGGCAGAAGCTTTCAAACAGGTGCGAGAGAAATAAGTGAAGAGCTTCATATGGCGAAATATAATATGCTGATTTGGAATACCGAAGGAAATCGTATGTGATAACGACCCACAATTTATTGGCTCACAAATCACAGAATTCTTCGAAAGCTGGAAAATCAAAAGAATCACTTCATCACCATATCACCCCGTGGCTAATGGACAAGCCGAGTCAAACAACAAAGTCATCATTAGCAACCTGAAGAAACGGTTGGAAAAAGCCAAGGAAAGCTGGCCAGACGAACTACCAGCGGTATTATGGGCTTACAAGACTACCGCAAAAACAGCTACGGGAGAAACTCCATTCGCGCTTGTTTACGGAGCAGAAGCTTTAATACCCGTGAAAATTGGCGAACCAAGCATAAGGTTCACAACAGCAGCGGAAGAAACAAACAACGACGAGCTGAGAACAAATCTGGACTTGCTCGAACAAAGAAGAGAAGCTGCATTAATACGAATGGCAGCCCAAAAATAAATTATAGAGCGATACTACAACAGAAAATCTCACCTCAGATATTTTAAAATTGGGGACTTCGTCCTCAAAAAAGTCTTCCAATCAACGAAGGAAGATGGTGCATGAAAGTTAAATCCAAATTGGGAGGGACCTTACAAAGTCCGTGGCATTGCTGGAAAAAGGGCGCTTATGAGCTTGAGGCTATGGATGAAAGAATACTACCAACCAGTTGGAATGTTGTTCATTTGAAGAAGTACTACTTCTAAGTAAAAGGAACACCCCCGGTCAGGTATCATTACGTTCAATTTTACTTTTGTACAGTTAAAATTATACTGACCGTTTTAGATGATAGGCAAAAAGCTAACCTATCACCAGATGATGATATTAGACCCGCAAAGACATGAGGAAGTAACTAAACTCCCGGTCTAGGGTTACAACTTTCTGATGGACGTTTAAAAGGGTTAAGCAGTCCTTATCTAAAAACCTATATACCTTCGAGTCCTGTATGTTTTTCCTTTTCAGGAAAAGGACCACAAGGAAGGAACAATCAAGTGCTCGAGATTTCATCCTTCAAAGCTCAAACACTTGGGGGACTATACTGTATGGAGGGTAAAGACGAAGCAAAGAACACTATCAAAAAGTTAAAGCTCAAGCCTAAAGACCCATCTTCCCCACAAGTCAAGTACTATGAGCAGAATCAAAAAGAGCCAAAGACTCCAAACACAAAGCCTGATTCAAAAACCTTCGAAAACATATTCGTAAATGTAAACGAATATTCAGGTTAAAGGCAGAATATTAGTTACGGGTAGAAATGCACATCTTTGTACTTACTCAAAAAACTGTTGTAACAGAAAACAGTTATGGATGAAAGATCGTTATCCTTGTACTTACTCAAAAACTGTTATAAATGAAAACAGTTACGGATGAAAGATCATTACCCTTGTACTTATTGAGAAAACTGTTAATGAAAACAGTTACGCATGAAAAATCATTACCCGTGTATACATTTAAAAATTGTTATCAATAAAAATAGTTACGGGTAAAAATTCATACCCTTGTATTTAAAACTGTTATAAACGAAAATAGTTATCCCCTTGTACTGATTCAAAAACAATTACGAGTGCAAGTTTATATCAAATTTGTTAAAAGAAATTAGTTGCAAAACGAGTCATAGACGATACACAAACACATGTGAAATGTTCTGAAAGTTCAATGCAAAAACCTTCTTCAAAACATTGTTAAAGAAAAATATGTGAAAATTCCTATCTCTCCTTTGTATATTTACACCATTATGAAGTTAAGACGTCTTCTTCATTAAGTGTCGATAAAAAAGGGCCCTCTTTCATAAACAGTGCCTATTACGAAAAGGTACGAGTAATATGAGCATTTTATAAATGCAAAACTTAGAGGTAAAACCAAAAACCTCGAGAATAAAGCATGCAAAGACTTAAAGAGTGAAACAAAAACTCGAATGAAACTAAAGTCATGCTGATATTAATATTGATATACTAACGGCAAAATAAACTAAGTGTTAACTTAGTCGAATCCGTATTAATTTTTACATTAGTTTCCCCTAAGTTGTCAGTTGGGAATTATAAAGGATCCAAACTTTACCCCGATGGGACTGGGGCTAACCACCAATTGATATAAATTTTTTTTTTAAAAAAAAAAGAGAGAACCAAGTTCTTAAACTTTTTCAGACGGGGGGTTGTCTTCACTGGTAGGAGGAGCGGCTTGAGATGAAGAGACAAGAGAAATAGGGACCTCAACCTCTGGGGAAGAAAGATTTTGACTTTGCTGAGACTTCTCAATGGTCTCTTTGGTTTTAGCAATTTCAGCTTCTAAGTCAAAACCCTCTTGGCCCATTACCGCCAATGTGTCAAGACGGGAGTTCAGACAAGCCCAACTAACATCGACGACTGCTTTGTCTTCAAGAGATTCATAATCTTTCTCCCACAACTCAACTTCAGCTCTTAATTCATCCCTTTCAGCCACGGCAACAACATGTGAGGCCTTTAGAGGAACGAGGGACCTTTCCAGAAGTTGGACCTTCTCCAAAGATTTACAGAGATCTTCCTGGGTTTGAGTGAGCGATTGAACAAGTTCACCAGAATACTCCTCTTTCTTGTCCAATAAGGCATTCATGCTCCTAATCTCCTTAGAGGCACGAGAAAGCTGCTCTGCAAATGAAGACTCTAAGACACTCTTATCCTTGCCTGCCTGGTTCGAAGACGCCTTCTCAACGGCCAATTCTGCTGCCATCACCTTAACTTGCTGCTCCAAGGTACATTTTTCTTCCTCCACTGCCTCATTTTCAAGTTCCAGACTCTCGTACTGCTCCTTCCAATTATCCGCCTCAATACGGAAATCCCTTGATGCCTGCTCTGCTTGGGAAACCCTCTTCATTAACTCTGTGCCTATAAGATTGATCTAAAAAAGGAGATGAATTAGATACGGTAAGAACATATATGAACACAAGCAAAGGAAAACAAATTTTACCTTTAAAGAAGAGTGCACAATTTCATTCACCCAAGTAAGGGAACCGTGGCTGTCCATCTTAGCCCTCTCAGTCGAGCTTATCAATGGTTTCAACCATACGTCAGCCTGGCCCGACTTTTTGAAGAGGCTACCCGCTGCTGGAACCTCTATCATCACCTGCCTCATCTCCCCCCTGTCAGAAGACCCTACTTCTTCAACAGAAGGCACGAAAGCGGGGATAGATGAAGGAGTCACGAGAAGAGAAGTCTGAGAGGCAGAAATAGCCATGGGAGCAGAAACTACAGTAGGAGTAATTGAGGGAAGTTCTTTAAGAGCAAGAGGAGAGAAAACAGTAAGGGGAGCTTCCTCAGCAATAGTACCAAAACCTTCATGGAACAGGAGATCAACTAATTCATGAACAGGGGAAGGAGTTGCATCCTCAAGAGCAGACATGTCAGATTCAGTCACGGGAGGGTCAACGACAGGTGCAGACTCGTAGTCGGAGACCAGCTTCCTCCTAAGTGACATGTGGACTAGTGAACCCTCATCTTCCTCCTCCTCTTCCAAGATCCTAGACCCACTTGCTTTTCTTTTTGAAGAGGAGGAACAAGAAATGATCTTCTGGGCCTTCGCTAGGGACAACTTTGGAACAGAGACATCTGTAGCAGAAACTCCACGAGCAGGAAACCCTACCAAATGAAAGGGATCAAATAAAGTTCAAAAGAGGGAAGAAGTAAAAGCGTAAAACTTCGCTTACCGTGAGTCTTAACTTTCCAACCAAACCTCTCAGAGAGGTGTTTCCACGAATGATGTTCTAACAGAGAAATCAACAAGAGTTTTTCTACCAAACTGCAAAAACCGCAGACATTCTCAACGGTTCCCATGATTGCTGCAAGGAAAAAAAATAGTTACGGTATTGATAAAGTATCAAAAACAAAAGGAAAGGAATGTGAGCAAAACTGTACTCACGTGCAAGATTCCACTTCTCAGGGAAGGGAAGATTTTCTTCACCTACTAAACCAGCAGTAGGAACAGCAACATACCGGAGGTACCACACTCGGTCTTTATCATCATCAGGAATCACTAACACTCTATTACTCCTGGCCGCGAGAGTAACCACTCCCTGGCGGAACAACATCGGAGAATAAAGGTGAATAAGGTGATGAAACGTAAAGGGGATTGAAGCTAGATTGGCCAAATATCTAAGGCACACAACAACTCGCCACACTAGAGGACCGACTTGTCCCAGACAAACTTGGAAAAATTGACAAAACTCGATAATAACAGGGTCGATGGGAGGCTTGAATCCTAATGTAAAAGGATAGGTATAAACAAAGGAATACCCAGTCTTGCAAGAGGTTATTCTTTGATTACTATTGGGAGCAACAACAGGAAAATCAGGCTTCCAATAACAGTCCCTGCGTACGAGAGATATTAAACCCTCAGTTATTTGGGTAGGGTACACGTCAACACAATCAAGAGAGGACATTGAAGAAAGCTATTCTTTTAAGGCCTGACTATCCCTAGCAAAAGAAAACTACGCAAGTACTATCTCGTCGACCCTCAGTTCACGCAAAGGTTCATTGTGTTATTTACCTTTTGATGAAGATCTAGAAGCCCTAGCCCTTGGAGAAGATAAAGAAATGGCAGGCCTAGAATAAGATGGGGGAGTAACATGAGAAGAAGAGGAACCTCTGGTAGGAGTAGAACTTAAACTCCTAAGCCTACCGCCTCTCCTACTTCGTGTCGGAGCGGAAGAAGGAGTAAGATCATCTACATTGATGACTCTCTTAGATTGCTGGTTTGAAGAAGACATATTTACAAAGACAGAGAATTTGCAAACGAAGAATGAATGTTAGAAGTTTCTCATAAAAGTAAAGAAAGGTAAAGAGGTATTTATACTCGAAGGCAACCGTCAAAAAATAAAAAAAATAGTGATGTGAAAGTCATAATTGAAGTTGTCACTTCGTGACTGATGCAACCTATCGCGCCCCCTTTTTCCAAACTCCTTACGGGGTCGGTCAAGGGTTTAAACATTATTGGGACAACTCATTTAATTTTGGGAAATGGGTATGCAAGTTTTGAAGAGTCGCCACCTAACAAGTTAAGGTGAGTTAGGGAACCCATTTGGTTCATTTACAAACAAGAACAGACAACCAGAAATAGGGTAAGGGCTTGAAATTATTCTAAGGGGAAGGTGTTAGGCACCCCTCAGAATCCACAATTGTGGTTCCTGGCCAAATAACTTTGTGAATTTGTACAAATAGCAAATTAATGTTTAAGGAAAGCAAATAGTTTTGAAAGATTCACAGTCTAAGTTTGAAACATTTGATAGCTAAGCAAAAAGTTTTTGAAAGAGTTACACTCTAAACATGCATATAGGATAGGGGATGTCCTAGGTTTGTTTGTCATATGGATCACATCAATGCAATACCCGGTATGTCACTCCTCAAAGAGGGGATACACGTGGTATTAACGCACGGGTCATCATATCCATATTTACCCTTCCCACCCCGTAAAGGTTTACTAAAACGAGTGTTGGACAACAACCGCTATTGCATGCTGCTACCCGTCCCTTCTTAATAGTCCTGGAGGAGTTTAGGGCTTCTATCCTATGAGGGAGGTTCTAGGTAGACCCTTAGGTTCAAAGGCAAAATACTAGGCAACAAATAAGAACACATAGGACTGCATTTACAGGGGAAAACACACAGAAACAGAAAGAGGCCCAAGTATACCTCCACAAATAATGCAAATAGACAACATAACTCAAACACAGTAAAGGGACATACAGAATCCTAAAGCGAGGTATCTAGGTGATTTTAAAACATAACAAAGAGGCAGATTTGTTCTATAAATTTAGAAAAGGGCTAATCAGTTTGCCTATTGATTTTAAACCCGTTGAATGTTAGGCACAAAAAAGCAGATTTCCAGTTTTAAAACATTTAGCACCTAAGGCTTGCCTAGGTGTAAGACAATGTTCCAGTTATCAGAGTTACCTAGAGGGAACTGTTTGAAATTGTATTACTAAACATGTTGTAATAAGTGTTGAGAATCCTAAAGCGAGGTATCTAGGTGATTTTAAAACATAACAGAGAGGCAGATTTGTTCTGTAAATTAAGAAAAGGGCTAATCAGTTTGCATACTGATTTTAAACTCGTTGAATGTTAGGCAGTATACACAAAGAAGCAGATTTCCATATTTGCAAGGTGTAAGACAATGTTCCAGTTATCAGAGTTACCTAGAGGGAACTGTTTGAAATTGTATTACTAAACATGCTGTTCTAAGTGTTTAGAATTCAGGAATTGTTACCAGCTGTTTGCAGGACTGAGTGAAACTGTTTTTATCAATAATTAGACTAGATATGCCTAAGCGGATGTGAATGCAATCCTAAAGGCACGATATCTAATGCAGAGTGATGTATATGCAGGACCTATACAGGATTTTTCTAAATGCATAAGTGTTACAACGTTTGAACATGCTTTCAGAATATGCAGAAGATATGAAAATGACCTGTTTATTAGCGTTGTTTTTATCCTAAGGAAGGATCTCTAAATGTACATGGAAACGCATAATAATGATGGTAAAGTACTAGTTATTAGCACATTTTAACACATGAGTTTTTTAAGTGATATAAGAATAGAATACACATGTTGAAACAATAGACAGGGGACCTAAGATGCATGATTTCTAATGCATGCATGAATCCTAAGCAAGGTTTCTATTGCTCAATTAGGAATATAAACCTAATAACATGTTTTCTACCCTTTAATAACTATTGCATGTATATTTACCCCTTCCCTTTTCACTATCCATCCCCAGAGTTATTTACAATAATTATTACAAACCATTTGCACAAATTACATAATTGAAATGAGAAAAGAAGAAGTTATACTATAGGGAGCCTACTGATAGGCCCAGAATCACCAGAGTACCTCAAATGCCATTGGTTCACAGCCTTTCACATGATCCAGGTGTGTCAGAGTTCCTAAGGATCTCAAGGGATCCCGAACAATGCTCACACCCAGATTCATAACCAAACTTGAGTAAGTGCAGTGTGGAAGGGCCAACTTTAATGTCTGTCAGAGTTCAGAGGGAGCTCATAGGGGTCCCTAAGCAGTCACACATTAAAGGGGCAGAACCTAGACTTCTAAGAGTATATATGAGAGTGCTTGACACAGTTTTGAAAGAGTTGAGTTGGGAAAAACAGTTTTGAAAATGATAAGTTTGAAATAAGTTTTGGAACAACAGGAGAACAGTTTGCTTTTAGTGAAAAAAATAGTTTTGCAAGAAAGGGAGTAGAACAATCTCAGAACTAGAACAACATACATAGTTCAGGGAAACAGACACAAACAAGGAAAAGGGGATTGGGGACAAGTAGGCCATTCAATGAAGACAGATTTGCATACAAATTAACACCAGGGAAGTATATATTAAGGTATTACATACTTATACAAAACTCAAATAGTCACAGCAATAGTCTATCACAAAGTGTTCATGCCAGGAACTTAGCAGATTCAGATTGAGGGGTGCTAAAGAGTTACACATTAGGTTTGGGGGGGGGGAGGGTTCAGGATTAAATAGTAGCTAAGTGACACAAATGCATGCTTATAGTGTGTTGGGGATCAGGGGTGGGGCAGAGTCGTAGTAAACATATAAAAAGGCAATAAAACATGCTGAGACTAAAGGGAAAGAGTAATCACATTGGTAAACTAGTAAATAGGCATGCTAACAATAGAACCATAAGTAAAAACATAGTAGAAACAAAAGGAATTGCAATACAAATTGAAACATATTGTTTTGGAAGCTTTAAACTTCAACTGAAAACATACCAGTTAGATGAGAGAATAAGTGCATAGTAATGGAGTGAAGGGAAATATAATGCAGAACAGTATAGTGCAGAGCAGTAGAATGTAGAATTGCTCAGTCTTGTCTTACAGCCGACTGAGAACAATAATAATCAGCAAGAACAACAAGAGAGAGTAGGTATGTGTATACGAGAGAGTTCAGAACAGTGTATGTGTTCCCCTTATGCTAATGAGAGTAGAGGTATTTATAATTTGAGAATAGGCAGGAAAATAAGGTAATAAGTATAACTTAGCACAGTTATAGGAAAAATACCCAATCAGAATCAATCAAGACCCGGACTCCCTTTAATTAAGGAGTCATAGTTCAAACGGGTACAAGTTGTATCAAACAAGGAAAAAAATCAATTATAAGACTAATTTTACCATAATAGGAGTAGTAAAAGCATGTGGCATGTAATAAAGACTAAGTACACAATACATAATTAAGGAAAGTACAGGTTAAATAACTGACAACATATTCATACACATTAAAAAAAGCAGAGTATGATTTTAATTCTAAAAATTAGTCAAGGGGATCTTGAATGAGATTAAAATCACAGGGAATCAAGACTAAGCAAGGAAAGTATCACACAAACAAGGAAATAATTCAAAATCAGTAAAGAGTTATAAAGAAAATACACAAATCACAGTTTTTTAAGGAAAGTATTGCAGGTCTAAGGAGAATACACAAAATCAGTATACATTATCATGTAAACAATCAATAAAATGAATAGTCATACCTATTAAAAGATAAATAACATGTGTTGAACAAAATCAGAGAAACCCTAAGCAAGCAGTTAAAAAGAAAAAATTAGAGCAAGAAGCATAGAACACATAAGACATTCATGAAAGTCCATAAAGTCCATGAGAGACACGCAAACAACATTGCAAAGAGATTCAAACTTTCAAATCGAACCCAGAAGTATTAGGGTTTCTTAACAAAAAATGAATCGAACAAAAGGAAAGACTCAGGTGATGTTTAAACATGCTAAAATCACAAAGTAATTGCTAAAAATTAGAAAGAAATCGTTTTGCAAAAGGGTTTTGAAGCCCTAGTCTGGAAAATGAGGAAATAGTTTGAAATCAAAGAAATCTTTTGAGGAAAACATGTGAGAACCTTAAAAGACACATAGATCCATCACAGATCTAAAATGATCAGAGGATTTAAAGCTAGGGTTTCCAGAGAAAACCCAAAGGAGGAGAAGAAAACTCAAAATATTGTCGGCCTTAGGCCGGAAAGTGTAAAAGTCTTACTCGAACGGCCATAAGTGGCCGGAAAATATGGCATGAGACCGTAGATGGGAGTGAACCGCATATGGGTCACTTGAGAACCTCAACCGGTGACACGAGTGTGAATGGTAGAGCCATAAGGCTGGTGAGAAGTGGAACCTTCATGGTTTTCGGCGAGGGGGTGGCCGGAGAAGGGTGATAAGGGCTTCAGTGGATGAAGCGTCTAGAGAGAGGTTAGAGGATTCAGAGAGAGATGATTGAGTGGAAGTGAGACGGGGAAAATGAGAAGGGGGAGGGGTAGTCATCTAGGAGTTAATTAAGGAAAGACCCAATCTGGGCTGTTGATTTGAATTAATCAACGGCTCAGATCGAATGAGGGATTGGGCCGGGTATTTTGTAAGGAATGGGCTGGGTTATTGGGATAATTAAGTGGGTTAGGGGTCCGGATTAATTAGGCTAGAATTAAAATTAAAAGGGGCTAATTGTTAAATACCCATAAAAATAGATAAATAATTTATAAAAATAGTTAACAATTATAAAAAATAAAATTGATGCTTAATAAATTAAATTGAAATGATTAATGGGTATTTAAAAAATACAAATGACTAATTATTGAGTAAAAATAGCATAAGACATATAATTAGGCTATAATTGCAAAGTTATTGCAATTATAGCCAAATAACGCCAATTCGGCTAATTGTGAAATAATTTTCCATTAATAGGATAAAAAATAATATATTAAATCAAAAAATGTTTTTGAAATAATTTCTAATGCAATTTATGATTAATTATTATAGATAAAAATACTGGATAAATTAAAATAGTTTAATAAAAATGTGGGAAAATTATAGAAAAGTACCAATTATTATAAATGTAGGCATATAAATTTTATTAAAATTAAATTTATAAAAAAATATGGATTATATTTTAAATTCAATATATATTGGTCCAAATAAATGTTATTGGCTAATATAATTGAATTAAGTCCAATATAAATGGATTAAATAAATAAGTCTTAAGTCATTGGACTAGTCCATTTAGTTGGGCTACTAATGATGAGCCCACTTTTTAAAGTCCAATATGCCATCTCCCTAGAGGCCCAGTACCACGTGTCAAATGACGTGGCATGCCAAGTCAAACAGAAGAGCCAATAGGACCATGCCACATGTCGAAATGACAAAGCATGCCAAGTCACATTAAAAGGCCAATGAAATCACGCCACGTGTGCAAGTGACATGTTCTGGCCAATCAAATACGGCCATGTCACACTTCAATCTGGTTGGTCGGAAAGAGTTTGTTCTTTTCACAACTNTAAAAACCTGTTTTTGAAGGTATATATGCAGGAAAAAAATAATTTGAGGAAAAATTGGGTATCAACAGCTGCCCCTCTTTACCCGGAAAGAATGAAAGAGTTGTCGAGTAAAGATATGATGGCCAATTTTGATCGAGCGAAACGATTTAAAGAGATTTAAGCCGCACCTTGGTCTCTAAGTTGCCTACATATCCCTGGTTTTACAAGAATCCGGCCGTATGTAGTTCAGGAGTCACCAATGAAGGTTTACAAGAACGGACGCAACATACAGATCTGGATGGGTAAACGGTTTACGGGAATGGTTAGGAGAACTGGAGCGGGACCGCTCCTGCTAGGACAGTCGTTGCTCGCCGGATTACCTGCAAATAAGCAATACAAGCATATATTGTGCGTAAATTTAAACATGATGCAAGTTCCCGCTGGACTATGAATGTTGTCTTCGGACGGTTAAGGATGACGTCCTCAGACCATGATGTCCTGGGCCATGAATTGTTTGATACAGGGTTCGCAGGCCATGAAATGATGTCCTCGGTCCATGAGGATGGTGCCTCCGAATGATGACGCCTTTGAATAATGATATGCAAAATTGAGAGAGATCCTAAGGCCATGACATGGTGTTCCCGGTCTATGAAGATGGTGCCTCCGAATGATGACGCCTTTGGAAAGGTTGGAAATATTTCAACCCATGAAAAAATGCAGTAGTATGATGCTGACAAGACAGAGCTTAGTATTGCAAATTGAAGGGCAGAGCTTAGCCCGAAAGAAAAGCGAAGTAAATAGTGCTTGAGACAGCGTTTAGTCTCGGTGAAAAAGATAAATTGGAGGCAGAGCTTAGCCTCGGAAGGCAGAAAGGTAGCCTTATGAAAATGGAGATAGAGCTTAACCTCATGCATATAGAGACAGAGCTTAGTCTCGAAGGCAGAAAGGTAGCCTTATGCAGATGCAGATGGAGACATAGCTTAGTCTCGGAAGCCAGAAATGTAGCCTTATGCAGATGCAGATGGAGACAAAGCTTAGTCTCAGAAGGCAGAAAGGAAGCCTTATGCAGATGCGGAAGGCAGAAAGGTAGCCTTATGCAAGCGGAAGGCAGAATAGTAGCCTTATGCAGATGCACATGGAGACAGAGCTTAGTCTCGGAAGGCAGAAAGGTAGCGTTATGAAGATGCAGAAGGCAGAAAGGTAGCCTTATGCAAGTGGAAGGCAGAATAGTAGCCTTATGCAGATGCAGATGGAGACAGGGTTTAGTCTCGGAAGGCAGAAAGGTAACCTTATGCAGGATTAAATAAATGACAATAGAAATTCTTAGCTGGTAATAAATTGTGGTATTGTGACCGTTGTGAGCGTTGTGATTATGGAGCATGTTTGTTTGTGCTGATGATAAATGTCGGCGAGTGCGACGGTTTTGAGAATCGTATCTTTGAATAATGTCTGTCCTTCGGACGAATAGTGTGTATGGGGCTTTTTTAATCTTTGTGCCTGCAGCCAAAGAAAAATCGCGAGTTCTGTAAACGGGGGAGGTTAGTCCGTATCCCCGCTGGCTTTTCTTGATTCGTTCGGCTTGATCTGATGATACTGTTCGTATCATCGGGGTAGCATTTTCTAAACAAGACTGTTTTCAAAAAAAAATAAGTATGCATGATTTTGTAAAATTACAGTATAAATATGTATTTAAAATAGTTTTTAGATGAACCGACGACCGTGACACGATTCGAGATATTGCAACCTCTCTTGCTACGGAATTTTGAGGGTCCTCCTCAAAATTCTACCCCATTTTGATAGGTTAACGCTTCTGACTGTTGCGCATGCGGAGATCGGCTGAACTTGCTTCGGAATTTTAAGGGTCCTCCTCAAAATTCTGCCCAGTTTCCAATTGCGGGGGAAAATGGAATTTTTATTGAATTGTGACCGAACCCATACGGATGCCTATGTATCCCCTCTTAAACGGGAATCAGGTAAGGCGTAGTTCAATTTACATCATTGAGAAAGCATAAAGATTACACGTAATAGCGTTTGACAACATCTGAATTGATTGGCTTCATCCAGACTTCTCCGTCCATTTCTGTAAGTATAAGTGCTCCTCATGTCAGTACTCAGTGAACCATGTATAGACCTTTCCAGTTGGGAGAGAACTTCGCTTTGGCTTCCTCTGGATGCAGGAAGATCTTCTTCGATACCAGCTGCCCGGGTGTGAACTGTCTAGGCTTGACTTTTTTATTGAAGGCTCTGGTCATTCTATTCTGATAAAGCTGACCATGACATATTGCATTCATCCTTTTTTCCGTCTATGAGGGCTAGTTGCTCATAACGACTCTTTACTCACTTTGCGTCGCTGAGCTCAGCTTCTTGTATGATTCTTAGGGAAGGAATCTCTACCTCAGCGGGAATGACGACTTTTGTACCATAAACCAGCATGTAAGAGGTTGCCCCGGTTGATGTGCGGACTGTGGTGCGTTATCCTAGCAAAGCAAATAATAGTTTCTCATGCCACTGCTTGTGCTTTTGTACCATCTTCCTCAATATCTTCTTGATGTTCCTGTTGGCGTCTTCTACAGCTCCATTCATCCGAGGTCTGTAGGCTGTGGAATTCTTGTGCTTGATTTTGAAAGTCTCACACATAGCCTTCATCAGGTCGCTGTTGAGGTTGGAACCATTATAGGTGATGATTGACTCTAGAACTCCGAACCGACAAACAATGCGGTCGCGGACAAAGTTTGCCACGTCTTTCTTAGTTACTGCTTTGTAGGATGCTGCTTCGACCCATTTAGTGAAATAATCTATTGCTACCAGGATGAACCTGTGTCCGTTAGAGGAGGTAGGCTCGATTGGTCCAATAACGTCCATGCCCCAGGCGGCGAACGACCATGGTGATCTTGTTGCATTAAGCTCATTTGGAGGTACCTTTATCATATCTGCGTGTACCTGACATCTGTAGCATCTCCGGACATACTGAATGCAGTCCATTTCCATGGTCATCCAAAAATAACCCCCTCTTAATATTTTATTAGCCAAAACAAAACCATTCATATGTGGACCATAGGTCCCAGCATGTATATCTTCCAATAGCTTAGATGTTTCCTTTGCGTCGACACATCTTAGTAATCCCAAATTGGAGTCCTTCTGTACAGAATTCCTCCGCTTTGAAAGAAGTTGTTGGACAATCTCCGGAGCGTGCGTTTCTGAGTATGATTTGCAAGCTCTAGGTACTCTCCTTTTGCCAAGTATTCCTTGATATCATGAAACCAAGGTTTTCCATGTGTTTCTTCTTCAACATGGGCACAGTAGGCTGCCTGGCTATGGATCTTCACTAGAATGGGATCAATGAAATTCTTATCCGGATGCAGAATCATAGAAGACAGAGTGGCCAAAGCATCAGCGAACTTGTTCTGGATTCTGGGGACGTGCTGAAATTCTGTCTTTGTAAACCTCTTTCTCAATTCTTGCACGTGGTGTAGATACGACAGTATCTTGGAATTCTTAGTTTCCCACTCTCCTTGTACCTGATGTATGAGAAACTCTGAGTCACCAATCACTAACAACTCTTAGGCGTTCATATCAATGGCCATGTTGAGCCCTAAGATGCAGGCTTCATATTCCTCCATATTGTTGGTGTAGGGGAATCTGAGTTTAGCAGATACCGTATAATGTTGACCAGTTTCCGATATCAAGACAACCCCAATGCCGACTCCCTTGAAATTCGCCGCTCCATCGAAGAACATTCTCCAACCGTCATAGAATTCTGCAATGTCCTCTCTTATGAATTATACATCTTCATCGGGAAAATACGTTTTCAGGGGTTTGTATTCTCTGTCCACAGGGTTCTCAGCAAGATGGTCTGCCAGTGCTTGTACCTTGACTACTTTTTGATTCACATAGACAATGTTGAACTCACTCAGCAGGATTTTCCATTTGGCCAGCTTGCCAGTGGGCATGAGTTTCTGAAAGATGTACTTCAAGGGATCCATCCTCGATATGAGATATGTAGTATAGGCACAGAAGTAATGCCTCAACTTCTGGGCTACCCAAGTTAGAGCACAACAGGTGCGTTCCAATAGAGAATACCGAGCTTTGTACGGAGTGAACTTCTTGCTCAGATAATAAATAGCCTGCTCTTTCCTTCCTGTTTCGTCGTGCTGCCCTAGAACGCAGTCGAAAACTCTGTCCAATACTGCAAGGTAGAGTAGTAAAGGTCTAACTGACTCAGGTGGTACTAGGACTGGCGGTGTTGACAAGTACTCCTTAATTCTGTCGAAGGCCTTTTGGCAATCATCAGTCCATTTGGTCGTGACATCCTTCTTCAACATCTTGAAGATCGGCTCACATATAACTGTAGACTGTGCTATGAACCAGCTAATGTAATTAAGACGTCCCAGGAAACTCATCACATATTTCTTGTTCCTTAGCGGTGGTAGTTCTTGGATGACTTTTACTTTTGATGAATCTAGTTCTATCCCTCAACGGCTTACAATGAACCCGAGCAACTTCCCAGCAGGAACCCCGAATGCACACTTTGCGGGGTTTAGTTTTAGATTGTATTTCCTCAACCTATTGAAGAACTTCCTCAGATCTTCTATGTGGTCGGCAGCTTTCTTGGACTTGATAATAACATCATCCACATATACCTCGATCTCCTTGTGTATCATATCATGGAAGATAGTGGTCATAGATCTCATATATGTGGCCCCAACGTTCTTTAGGCCGAACGGAATTATCTTATAACAGTATACTCCCCACGGCGTAATGAAAGCCGTTTTCCCATCGTCTTCTTCATCCATCCAGATCTGATGGTAACCAGCGAAGTAATCTATGAATGACTATAGTTCATGCTTGGCACAATTGTCGATCAGGATGTGTATGTTTGGTAAAGAGAAGTCATCTTTCGGATTGGCCCGGTTGAGATCCCGGTAGTCGACACAAACTCTAACCTTACCATCCTTTTTTGGCACTGGCACGATATTGGCTAAGCATATCGGGTATTCTAGTACCCTGAGAACCTTGGCATTGATCTGTTTGGTGACTTCTTCCTTGATTTTCAAACTCATGTCAGGTTTGAATTTTCTGAGCTTTTGCTTTACCGGCAGACACGTTGGATTAGTTGGCAATTTGTGAGCAAAAATGGACGTACTCAGACTAGTCATGTCATCGTACAACCATGCGAATATGTCCTCATACTCTTTAAGAAATTCTATGTATTCCTCCTTTTCTGACGGCGACAAATGAATGCTGATGTGAGTCTCCTTAACGTTTTCTGAATCTCCCAGGTTGACAATTTCGGTCTCGTCCAGGTTGGACTTAGGTCTATTTTCAAAATTCTCGACTTCTTTGACGATCTCGTCAGGAATATCATCTTCCTCTTCTGAATCAATGTTTGTTTGTTGCGTTGTCTCGTTGCATGTCACAGTCATTAGTTCATCAAGACAAGTATTAGTAATGTTGTATAGATAAAGTAATGAGAGAGAAAAATGATAGAAATAAATATCGATTCATAAAAATGTAAAACTGCTTTTGGTAAATTGAACAAATGTTTTGAACATTGAAGCTCTTATTGCACAAATGAAAATGCGAAGAGGGAAATCATTTAATGAAAGACAATGAATAATGCTTGTTTAGCCCTGCTACCCCGAGGCTTGTCGGGCTCCAGCTGTTCGGATGGTCCAGTTCTGGAGGGATGCTCCTCTGCTCATGGCCTGGATGGAAGGGCTTTCGTCCCCCTCCTCCTCGAGAATGACGCAACAATCCATGTCATCGTCTTCCAAGAATAAGTTTCTCAACGCTGCAAGTGCTTCTTCTTCCTATGACCCATAGATAATGCTGGCCTGCTGAAAGGTCTTCTCTAGATGCGGTATCGGCTGCTCCAGTGGGTAATAGGGACCACGACAAGGTGGAGACCAGTTCTTTAATTCTTCCCAAGTATATTCGTATCCCAGACCGAAGGTGGTTCCATGTTTATTGATCTTTATGGGTTTGGAGATTCCTTGGAGGTTCTTGCCGAGCCCTTTACCTGGATCATACCCTCTCCAGTTCATCATGCTCGCGATCTTGCTATCCCACCATTTGTCTTTTTCTATGGCATTGACCCGTTCAATATGGTGGTAAGTTTCTCCACCTAGCTTCCTTCTTCCTTCGACCACTGGAATAGTCTGGCGACTGTAAATAGGGTTGCTTCCGTCGCCATGAATGATTACTTCTTGGTGGTTCCATTCAAGCTTCACTGATTGATGCAGCGTTGATGCTACAGCCCCAGCAGCATGTATCCATGGTCGTCCTAATAGCAAGTTGTAGGACGCCGATATGTCTATCACTTGAAAATCCACCTCAAACCATGTAGGCCCCATTTGCAAGCAAAGGCTGATTTCGCCGATGGTGGACCTCTGTGAACCATCGAAAGCCTTCACGTTCATTGAATCTTCCCTTATCTCATGTAGCCCTTTGCCCAATTTTTTTAGCATTGTCAACGGACAAATATTGAGACTAGATCCCCCATCAATTAGAATCCCGGTGATGAAATAATCTTCACATTGCACAGTGATGTGCAAGGCCTTGTTGTGACCCAACCCCTCAGGTGGTAGCTCGTCCTCGTCAAAGGTGATTTTATAGCTCTCCAGCACCTGGCATACCATATTGTCCATTTCCCCACTAGTGATATTGTTTTGCACGTACGCTTCATTCAGTAGTTTCCACAAAGCATTTTTGTGTGCCTCTGAATTTTGCAGCAAGGAAAGAATAGATATCTGAGTCGGGGTCTTGTTCAGCTGGTCGATGAAAGAGTACTCCTTGGCCTGCAACTTCCTCCAAAGGTCGTCTGGACCTTTCTCAATAATGGGTGGCATGTTGGAAGCCTGTTTTCTTGATTCAACCAAATGTTCAGGCGTATAGACTCTACCAGTCCTTGTCATACCCTGTGCCGCAGTAGCTTCTTCAATCTTGACTTTACCCTTCCTTCTTGGCTCAACTACATAATCCTATGGTACAACATTTGTATAGAAGGATGGCGTGGTTGATATCGCCACCGTAATTAGTGCAGCTACCCTCACTTCGGAAGGAACATGTGCCTTAGTAGGTGGCAGAACTGCAACCTCAAATGGTGCGGACGCATTTGCCGGTGGCATGACTTCGACCTCAATTGGTGCAGGTGCCTTTGTACGTGGTGTTGCTTCAAACTCGAGAGGTACAAACACATCTACCTCAGCATCCTCATACGGCTGAATCTGGACAATGGTTGGGTTGAGAGTAATCGCTGGTTTCTTTGGGTCATCGCCTTGTATGATCAACCCAATCGACCCCTCTGGGTCCCAATCTTCTTCTACTTTAATCATGTGGATGCCTCCACCCTTATGGTCCGGGAGTGGATTGTTGCATACGTTGGGAGAGGACTCCTTTGCTACGATGATCTTGTTGTCAATCAAGGACTGTATCTTATCCTTCAAGGAGCGGCACTCATCGACCGTGTGTCCTTTCATGCCGGAGTGGTATGCACATGACTTGTTTGCTTTAACCCACTGGGAAGGATTCTCAGGGGTTACGGCAAGGATGGGGATGACATAACTAGCACCCTTTAATTTCTCATACCGTTGGTCGATCGGTTCGGCGATGTCAGTGTATTATTTAGAAGGTCTTCGGTCAAAATTGGGTCGAGGTCTAGGGAAGTTTTGGCGTGTAGGAGGTGACTAATAGTGGGATGGTTGAGAGTTGTAGGTATGGTAGACAGGAGCGGGCTGTGAATATCTAGGTGAAGTGGGTTGATAGGTAGGTGGAGGGGGTGATTGATATATTGGTGGT
This sequence comes from Nicotiana undulata, assembly GCA_005239495.1. NCBI lineage: Eukaryota > Viridiplantae > Streptophyta > Magnoliopsida > Solanales > Solanaceae > Nicotiana > Nicotiana undulata. The sequence continues at coordinate 64,163 of ML271271.1, forward strand.
GGTGTTTGGTGTGAGGGAGAGGGTGCTTGGTAGTTTTGGGTTGGTTGATATGTAAGTGGGGGTGTTTGGTAGGTTTGGTATTTAAGCGGAAATTTGGTTCTCTGTGCAACCATCACGGCTCCCACATCCTTTTTCTTGGACACACCGCCAGACTGTAGGGCCTTATTTGTAGCTTGTAGGTCTTCAAAATTGGTGACCGTACCGCTTTTGATTCCTTCCTCGATCCTCTCACCCAATTTGATAATATCGGAGTACTTATGATTCCCGATCCCCATCAACCGCTCATAGCATTGTGGGTTTTGAGCTCGGACAAAGAACTTATTCATCTGTTCTTCGTCTAAGGCGGGCCTTACCTTAGCAGCTTCAGATCTCCAGCGAGTAGCATATTCGCGGAAAGTCTCTGTAGGATTCTTCTTCAAATTCTGGATGTAGAACACATTCGGTGAGTTCTTTGTGTTAAACCTGAATCGGTCCATAAAATCGGATGCCATGCTTACCCAATTCGACCATTTCCTGTGGTCTTGGCTGATGTACCAAGATAAGGCATCTCCTGTCAAGCTTCTCATGAACAACTTCATGCGGATCTTTTCATCTTTCCTTACTCCAACCAGCTTATCACCGTAGGTCCTCAAATGGATCCTCGGATCACATGTACCATCAAACATTTTGAACTTTGGAGGTTTGTACCCCTCGGGAAGTTCGACATCAGGTTGTATGCAGAGGTCTTCATAGTTCAGCCCCTCTACACCTTTGCTTCCCTCAACGCCTTGAACTCGGTTGGTTAGCTTTTTGAGTTCCTCAGCCAAATTCCTGATGAGCAGATCCTTTTCTCCAAACTCGGGTGTGTATGAGATAGGTTGGGTGGAGTGTGGGATAGTCTCCACATAGATGGGGTTGTTGTGGTGTCCTGGTGCATGGGTGTAGAGGTGGTCATTTGTGGAATTTTGCGGCTCGGGGATGAGTAGTGGAGTGTTCCTCGGAGTGTGGCAGGTATTGCATTGTGTTGGAAGGGTTTGATTCTTTGGTGGAGTGGTGTGATGATGATTTGTGGGATGATTTTGCTGCTTTGGTATGTTTTGAGGAGGTATAGGATTTTGGGTGTTGGGTAGGTTGACGTCTGGGACGTTGAGGGTGAATGATAGGTTTTCCAGATTGCGGACTTGATCAAGTTCTTCCTGGAATTTCAACAACTTCTGTTCTAGCTGCGACATAGTCCCATTCTGAACCCGAATACCCTAGTCGTTTGTTGCCTCTACCCGTTCAACTGTATTTTCCTTCCTGATGTTGCATGAATCTTCCATTTTCTTTTTGCCTTTGTTTTTTCCTTTGGGAGGACTAGGAGGAGGAGAGGGTGGAGGACCCTTGGATCTTGTGAGGTATGACGATGATGCCAGAGTGCACGAACCAACCTTTGGGGAGGGGAATAATAAAAGAAAGAAAACAAAAACAAAAACAAAAGTAGCCAAGTCAGTGAGGGTTATGAAAACGTATTACGATATTTAAACACATAGTGCAAAAATATAAAGCGTGTCCTAATTGGGGAACCTCGTTGTGCCCGGGGTAGGCCTAGCGACAAATAGATTTGGTGAACTGAAATGCAAAAATGCCTCATTTAATAAATGTAGAAGTAGACGAATCCAAAACGACACTAAATAAAAACAAAATTACTAATGGTCATGGGCCTTATTACATTGATAAAGCAAAAGATAAATACTATCTACTTGGTCCCAGAAGGACCTTCCCTAGATTCGACATCTTTGATTCCCTCGAACAGATTCCCCAGCTCGTGAAATCCTAGCAGTAGGTATGCTCTGGCTAGATGTCCACCTTCGTTCCCTTCAGCTTTTTGACAGTTTTCAACCCTCTTGATGAACTTACCCTCTAACTCGACTATGCCTCGTTCCAAGTATCCTAGCTTTTTATTGGTACTGATAGCCATGTCTTTCCATTCTTCAATCAACTTCTTGTTGGACTCGTGTATCTCGCGGTGCTCGTTCTCGCATTCACGGATCCTTTTGTGTAGTTGATTATACTTGACCTGTGCCTCGACCTTTTCATCTATGATCCTGTGGCCTCGGACGAACCCCAGCCTGCCTAGGCCATCCCAGTTGTCTTCTAACCACCCTGAGTAGAAAGGTGTACAGTCTGTGTGGTATCGGTCTGGTTTGATTGTGTCTTTATCCATTATGATCTTATAGTGCCACATGTGTTGGTCTTGGCACTTGTTAGGACTATCATCATCTTAAAAGTCGGCTCGGAAATGGCTCATCTTGTCGAACCTTGGTATGACTTTCCTTATGCCTGCTTGTCTCATAACCCAGAGAGGGACATAAGGATATGTTCCCCTCAGACCAATTAGTATCAAGAATGGTGCATCTCCGTACCGGACGGTGAACTCTTCTGTTGGAAACCACTCGAACATCCATTGAACTTGCTCTTCAGTCATATTATCGAAGAACTCCACCCATTCTTTGGCATTCTCAGGTTGGGAAAATCGGTCAGGAATATAAGTCATTCGCTTTGGATGGTCGAAAGCGATGTGGTCATTCCACGCCCTTCGTTGAAATTCTTGCCGGTACTAGCCCTTTTGAAGATGTTCTAAAATCCAGAGTTGAAGTAACAGGTTGCATCCTTCGAAGTGCTTAGCTCCTCTTTGACATTGTTCTAAGGCTCAATAGATGTCTGAGACGATCATAGGGACGATGCTGAAAGTCTGCCCACCAATTCCTTCCATCAAGGTCTTGGTTACCATGGCTAGCCTAGTGTGAATTCTTTCTTTCCTTGTCGGAAATACTATCAACCCCAGGAAGCAAACAATGAAGACGAACACCCTACGGTGAATGTGTCCCAAAGATGTGATGGCGAATTCATCATGGAAGGTACGGTATGATCTGTTGTGGTCGTACTTTTCATACAAGTATTCGAAAGGGATGTATGACTCTTTCAGACATCCTAACTCTGCGTTCTTCTTTAAACCCATCATTTTAAGGAAACCCTTGCTTGTGCGGTTCTCAAGCATTAGCAGCCCAGGAGTTTCCCAAACTAATCCTGCCGGTCCTCCTATTTCCTCTAGCAATGGTGTCATTTAGATGTCCCCTAAATGGAAAACAACCCTTTCACAATCCCAGAATAAGGTGGCGGCCTCTATCATGTTGTTAGGCTGGATGTCCAGGAGAGACGGTAGATTACCCAAATATTTCTTGACGAGTGTCTTATCACTTGAATACAGGTCCTCCCACCAATTCAGAAGTTTTGGGTGGGTGTTGGTAACCATGCCGAATCTGGGGACCTCGTGCCTCATATTTCTGCAAGGAAAACATGATTAGACCCTTACCCCCACCAGACTCGACTATTTAACATCAATGATTGGCATACAAGTATTCAGTTCTCCAAATAAATGCACAGAACGTGATGATGTCCGTTGGGATTTATGGAAACCCGGTGGACTTTGGACAAGGCTATCTTGAAGGCGATGTGCGGATGACACATAAGCCTAGCTAGGTTTGACCATGATGCATGCAGCAGTATAACGGAGTAAGGTTTTTATGGGGTTTTAGACTAGTACCCTTGAGCAGACAACTCAATGGGGTAAGGCACGGAACCGTCGACTGCACCGCTGATCGACTAGTTTTACCGCAAATAAGCCCTTCCGAATTTAGGGGGTGATAAGATAGGAAGGGTGCAACCACTCATCAAGCTTTGCTATAGGATTTTGTTTTGGCACGAGTGGAGTATGATGTTGAATCATGATTATGCAATAGGCAGTAAAATATGTAGTCATGTATTTGCACGTTATGAAAGCAGTAAATACAACAGTTATAATTTAAAAAGCGATTACAAAGGGAAGAAACAAGAAAACATGTCAGTTCGCTTTTTGAAGAAAATTAAATGCTTGAAAGAAATAGACAATTGATTGCTCATAAGGGAAAAAGGGAGGAGGTGCAAATTCACAAAGCAGTTTGAAAATGGTAAAAGCCTAAAATCCCCAGCAGAGTCGCCATGCTGTCGCGCCCCCTTTTTCCAAACTCCTTACGGGGTCAGTCAAGGGTTTCGACATTATTGGGACGACTCGTTTCCTTTTAGGAAAGGGGTATGCAAGTTTTGAAGAGTCGCCACCTAAAGATTTAAGGTGCGTTAGGGCACCTATTTGGGTCATTTACAAACAAGAACAGACAACCAGAGATAGGGTCAGGGCTTAAAATTATTCTAAGGGGAAGGTGTTAGGCACCCCTCAGAATCCACAACTGTGGTTCCCGGCCAAACAACTTTGTGAATTTGTCCAAATAGAAAATTAATGTTTAAGGAAATCAAATAGTTTTGAAAGATTCACAGTCTAAGTTTGAAACATTTAATAACTAAGAAAAAAGTTTTTGAAAGAGTTACACTCTAAACATGCATATGGGATAGGGGATGTCCTAGGTTTGTTTTTCATATGGATCACATCAATGCAATACCCGGTATGTCACTCCTCAAAGAGGGGCTACACGTGGTATTAACGCACCGGTCATCATATCCATATCTACCCTTCCCACCCCGTAAAGGTTTACTAAAATGAGTGTTGGTCAACGACCACTATTGCATGCTGCTACCCGTCCCTTCTTAATAGTCCTGGAGGAGTTTAAAACTTCTATCCTACGAAAGGAGGTTCAAGGCAAACCCTTAGGTTCAAAGGCAAAATACTAGGCGGCAAATAAGAACACATAAGACTGCATTTAGGGGGGAAAACACACAGAATAGAAAGAGGCCCAAGTATACCTCCACAAATAATGCAAATAGACAGCATGGCTCGAACACAGTTAAGGGCCTTATTTGGATTCAGAATCCTAAAGCATGGTATCTAGGTGATTTTAAAACATAACAGAGAGGCAGATTTGTTCTATAAATTCATAAAAGGGCTAATCAGTTTGCCTATTGATTTTAAACCCGTTGAATGTTAGGCACAAAGAAGCAGATTTCCAGTTTTAAAACATTTAGCACCTAAGGCTTGCCTAGGTGTAAGACAATGTTCCAGTTATCATAGTTACCTAGAGGGAATTGTTTGAAATTGTATTACTAAACATGTTGTTCTAAGTGTTCAGAATTCAGGAATTGTTACCAGTTGTTTGCAGGACTGGGTGAAACTGTTTTTATCAATAATTAGACTAGAGATGCCTAAGCGGATTTGAATGCAACCCTAAAGGCACGATATCTAATGCACAGAAAATGCAGAGTGATGTATATGCAGGACCTAAACAGGATTTTTCTAAATGCATAAGTGTTACAATGTTTGAACATGCTTTCAGAATATGCAGAAGATATGAAAATGACCTGTTTATTAGCGTTGTTTTCATCCTAAGGCAGGATCTCTAAATGTACATGGCAGCGCATAATCATGATGGAAAAGTACTAGTTATTAGCACATTTTAACACAGAATTTTTCTAAGTGATAAGAATAGATTGCGCATGCTGAAACAGTATACATGGGACCTAAGAGGCATGATTTCTAATGCATGCATGAATCCTAAGCATGGTTTCTATTGCACAATTAGGAATATAAACCTAATAACATATTTTTTACCCTTTAATAACTATAGCATGCATATTTACCCCTCCCCTTTTCACTATCCATCCCCAGAGTTGTTTACAATAATTATTACAAACCATTTGCACAAATTACATAATTGAAATGAGAAAAAAAGAAGTTATACTATAGGGAGCCTACTGATAGGCCTAGAATCTCCAGAGTACCTCAAATGCCATTGGTTCACAGCCTTTCACATGATCCAGGTGTGTGAGAGTTTCCTAAGGATCTCAAGGGATCCCGGGCAGTGCTCACACCCAGATTCATAACCAAACTTGAGTAAGTGCAGTGTGGAAGGACCAGCTTTAATGTGTCAGAGTTCAGAGGAAGCTCATAGGGGTCCCTAAGCGGTCACACATTAAAGGGGCAGAACCTAGACTTCTAAGAGTATATGTGAGAGTGCTTGACACAGTTTTGAAAGAGTTGAGTTGGGAAAAACAGTTTTGAAAATGATAAGTTTGAAATAAGTTTTGGAACACAGGAGAACAATTTGCTTTTAGTGAACAAACAGTTTGCAAGAAAGGGAGTAGAAAAATCTCAGAACCAGAACATCATACATAGTTCAGGGAAACAGACACAAACATGGAAAAAGGTATTGGGGACAAGCCACTCAATGAAGACAGATTTGCATACAAATTAACACCAGGGAAGTATTAAGGTATTACATACATATACAAAACTCAAATAGTCACAGCAATAGTCTATCACAAAGTGTTCATGCCAGGAACTTAGCAGATTCAGATTGAGGGGTGCTAAAGAGTTAGACATTAGGTTTAGGGGGGAAAGGGTTCAGGATTACATAGTAGCTAAGTGACACAAATGCATGCTTATAGTGTGTTGGGGATCATAGGGTGGGGCAGAGTCTTAGTAAACATATAAGAAGGCAATAAAATATGCTGAGACTAAAGGGAAAGAGTAACCACATTGGTAAACTAGTAAATAGGCATGCTAACAACAGGACCATAAGTAAAAACATAGTATAAACAAAAGGAATTGCAATACAACTGAAACATATTGTTTTGGAAGCTTTAAACTTAAACTGAAAACATACCAGTTAGATGAGAGAATAAGTGCAGAGTAATGGAGTGAAGGGCAATATAATGCAGAACAATATAGTGCAGAGCAGTAGAATGTAGAATTGCTCAGTCTTGGCTTACAGCCGACTGAGAACAGTAATAATCAGCAAAAACAATAAGAGAGAGTAGGTATGTGTGTAAGAGAGAGTTCAGAACAGTGTATGTGTTCCCCTTATGCTAATGAGAGCAGAGGTATTTATAGTTTGAGAACAGGAAGGAAAATAAGGTAATAAGTATAACTTAGCACAGTTATAGGAAAAATACCCAATCAGAATCAATCAAGACTCGGACTCCCTTTAATTAGGGAGTCATAGTTCAAACGGGTACAAGTTGAATCAAACAAGAAAAAGAATCAATTATAAGACTGATTTTACCATAATAGGAGTAGTAAAAGCATGTGGCATGTAATAAAGACTAAGTACATAATACATAATTAAGGAAAGTACATGTTAAATAACTGACAGCATATTCATACACATTAAAATAAAGCAGAGTATGATTTTAATTCTGAAAATTAGTCAAGGGGATCTCGAATGAGATTAAAATCACAGGGAATCAAGGCTAAGCAAGGAAAGTATCACACAAACAAGGAAATAATTCAACATCGCAGGTCTAAGGAGAATACACAAAATCAGTATAAATTATCATGTAAACAATCAATAAAACGAATAGTCATACCTATTAAATGATAAATTACATGTGTTGAACAAAATCAGAGAAATCCTAAGCAAGTAGTTTAAAGAACAAATTAGAGCAAGAAGCATAGAACACATTGGACATTCATGAAAGTCCAAAAAGTCCATGAGAGATACGCAAACAACATTGCAAACAGATTCAAACTTTCAAATCGAACTAAGTAGTATTAGGGTTTCTTAACAAAAAATGAATCGAACAAAAGGAAAGACTCAGGTGACGTTTAAACATGCTAAAATCACAAAGTAATTGCTAAAAATTAGAAAGAAATCGTTTTGCAAAAGGGTTTTGAAACTGTAGTCTGGAAAATGTGGAAATCGTTTGAAATCAAAGAAATCTTTTGAGGAAAACATGTGAGAACCTTAAAATACACATAGATCCATCACAGATCTAAAAATATTAGAGGATTTAAAGCTAGGGTTTCTAGAGAAAACCAAAAGGAGGAGAAGAAAACTCAAAATATTGTCGGCCTTAGGCCGGAAAGTGTAAGGTCTTACTCGAACGACCATAGGTGGCCGGAAAAGATGGCATGATACCGGAGATGGGAGTGAACCGCCTCTGGGTCACTTGAGAACCTCAATCGGTGACACGAGTGTGAAGGAAGGAGCCATAAGGCTAGTGAGAAGTGGAACCTTCATGGTTTCCGGCGAGGGGGTGGCCGGAGAAGGGTGATAAGGGCTTCAGTAGATGAAGCGTCTAGAGAGAGGTGAGAGGATTCAGAGAGAGACGGTTGAGTGAGAAGTGAGATGGGGAAAATGAGAAGGGGGGGGGGGTAGTCATCTAGGGGTTACTTAAGGAAAGACCCAATCTGGGCCGTTGATTTGAATTAATCAACGGCTCAGATCGAATGAGTGATTGGGCGGGGTATTTTGTAAGGACTGGGCTGGGTTATTGGGCTAACTAAGTGGGTTAGGGGTCCGGATTAATTAGGCTAGAATTAAAATTAAAAGTGGTTAATTGTTAAATACCCATAAAAATAGATAAATAATTTATAAAAATAGTTAACAATTATAAAAAAATGAAATTGATGCTTAATAAATTAAATTGAAATGATTAATGAGTATTTAAAAAATCTAAATGACTAATTAATGAGTAAAAATAGCATAAGACATATAATTAGGCTATAATTGCAAAGTTATTGCAATTATATCCAAATAGCGCCAATTTGGCTAATTGTAAAATAATTTACCCTTAATAGGATCAAAAATAATATGTTAAATCAAGAAATATTTTTGAAATCATTTGTAATGCAATTTATGATTAATTATTAGAGATAAAAATACTAGATAAGTTAAAATAAATTAATAAAAATATGAGAAAATTATAGAAAAATACCAATTGTTATAAAACATTTTTTGAAGGTATATATGCACACAAAAAAAATTGAGAAAAAATTGGGTATCAACACAGCCGCAAAAAGCCCTAAAAGGCACTGAACAGTCGTAGAACCAACCCGAGAATGCCACGTGGCACGGGCATTAAATGGAAGTGACAAACGACGCCTGCGTTCAGATATGGTTGCAATGTTACGAGTGAAGAGGTAGCAAATAGTCCCGCTATAAATGAATATCCACTTGCCAAGTATTCATCGATAAATAAATGGTAAGTGGGGGAACTATCTGTATTGGTAAAAAAGAGCTTCACACATGTAATAACTGTGATGACTCAGCAATCTACGTGGAACAAAGAAAACATGATAACTGGACGAAACTTCATGGAGAGGTACGAGGCAAAGAGGCACGGAATAGCATACTCACAGGAGAATGAGGTACGAGAATCTTAACCTAATTAAGGAGATGAAGAGGCACGGACAAGATGAATCCAGGCAGAATAAAGGGCAGATTCGGAGATCTTCAATTAATGAGCCAAACATTACACAACCGTCACGCAACAGTTACGGGTAATCATTGTAACGTTACATTAATGTCATTATTGGTCATTAATGCTCAATTACTGAAAAGGGCAGACGTTATATTAAGAAATTCTATAAGAGAGTAAAATATAACTTATAAGGACACATTCGAACCACTATTGCAATACATTTACTTTTTGTGCATCTTACTGCTTTCCAATTACAAATTTACTTGCAATCATTAGTTTCTTCTCTGATTATCAGAAACCCTTGTTCTTCCTAAAATAACTTTGGCAAAGAATCCAATTCTTTGGTTAAACACCATAATCTCCCCAATGATCTTTCTCCATTATCTCAAATGCTTAATGGCATATTTATGGAATTCTTTTGGTATACCTCTATGTAGTATTATAAATAGAGGATGAGAAGTCATTTTGTAATACACTTGAATATGTGGAAGAAATAAGATATCTCCTCTCTTTCTCTATATCTCTTGTTTTTCTTTGTATTATATTATTACTTTGAACTAAGTTTCTTAAACAATTATGTAATAAATTAGCAAAACTCATATATAAAGTAAAATTTTATTTTATATTCCCTTTGGTTCATTTTACAATTTTTTTAAAGTTTTGGGACACCCATTAAAAAAGCACTCCTTCCGTTTTAATTTATGTGAACATAATTTCTTTTTGAGTCCGTACCAAAAAAATGATCATTTTTCATATTTGGAAACAATTTACCTTTGTGCAATGATTGATAGCCACATAAAATATATATGCCTCATTTACACCACAAATTTAACAATCTTCATTTTTTTCTTAAATTTCGTGCTCAGTCAAATATGTTCACATAAACTGAAACAAATTGAGTAATTAATAGTGTTAGTTATTATATATGGTAAAAAACTACCAATTATGTATTTCCACCATAGAGATAGATGTATGATTAGGGCAGCCAGGTTCACTAAACTCCCGCTAAGCGCGGAGCGTAGGGAAGCGCTGGACCACATGGATTTATCGTACACAACATTAACCTGCATTTCTACAAGAGGTTGTTTCCATGATTTGAACTCGTGACCTCTTGGTCACATGAAAGCAAATTTACTTGTTACGTCAAGGCTCCTTTCTATCCCTCATTGACATCGGCGTCGCATGAGCATGGACGACCCATAAGGCAGAGCCAAATCCAAGACGAGCACTTAACCTTGAGATAAGTAATTTAATAGTTTTGATGGGAACATAGAATGCAAATCTTTTTTTACATGTTAATCATGTTTTTTTTTCCAATGAAAACATCAATTCAAAAATTTTCACATTCGGTACACTAAACTAGTTAACTATTATTAATTACCAATAATTTAGTGGTAGGGTATAAAGTAGAGAGTAATCATTATGTTAGTGTAAATATGAAGAGGTACCCTATACTTATACCGTGTGTTTACACCAAACAGTGGCAGAGCCACCTTATGTTAAGATCAAAGGGACAGTAGTTAAAAACAAATCCTCACTTTCTCTTGAACAAGGGAAGGACATCAAAGCAGTAACTTCAACTGAACAAGCTCAACCTGGAAAAAGAAAGTGGTAAGTTTGCGCTAAGCAAGAAAGGTATCTTCTTTCCTTTCGATTTATTTACTAATTTGAAGCTTAGCACTTGGTTTCTTATTGATTGATTGTACGGTAACATTGCCTCTCTAACCAAATCAACACTTCTCAAACAGGCTAGGTCTCTACAGTTGAGTTGGGCGTCGTTTTATTTTTAAGGATGTGTTATATGTTGACTCATCTTACTTTCATAATTTGTTTATTATATTTGACATTTTTAGTAAAATTTTAGCTTCACTACCGACAATAATAATCTAATAAATATATAACATATGTAATAAGTATTTTTATTACCAAATCAAGGAGCAGTAGTTACTCCCTTTGTCTCAAATTATCTATCGTGATTTCTAAAAATAGGTGTCTCAAATTATTTATCATTTTAGAGGTTCAAAGAAAAATTAATTCTTTTTTTCTCATTTTACCTTTAGTAGTAATTGTTCTTGAAGATAGAGATGACACATAAATAGAAGGAAAACGGGTCAAATATATCCCTTTACTTTCGGATATTGCCTACATTTAACCTCCGTTATACTATCCGGCCAAATTTACTCCTACTGTTATACTATCTGGCCAAATTTACCCTTACCGTTAGCAAACTTTTAAAAATTATCCCTTTATCTGTTAAGTAATCTAAATCTCCCAAATTTCGTTTATTTAAATCACTTGATGTTCTTCCTGCTCCACTATTTTTAGAAATTACTATTGACGTAAATGCTAAAGGTATTAGACTATACAAATTATTCATGGATATTGATAATTTACAAGTACCTTCATTTTATATTTTGATGATCTACCAAACTTATTGTCAAGAACCAGATAAGGAACCTGGAGCACACTTGGTACATAGCTTAAATATTTGACTCGAGCTAGAAAGAGTTGTCATAACTTCAGAAGATAAAGAATCAACACAGGGAACTTATGACCTTGGGTTTCCCTGGAAACAGTACAAAGTCAATTCTCCACAGCTGGAAAGTGACTGCGTGCACTGTACACGCAAACAGAACAATACAGCGCAACAGTCTTTTCCAATGGGAAGGACCTTGTACCATTTAAGTGATTACATCATTCAAGTGATGTCATCCATGTTGTATTAACATTAAACTTACAAAAAAACATCACTTGAACACTTTAGAATTCATTCAAGCACTCCAAGCATCTGATTATCAAGAACATAATTCTCAAGTGCATCAAGAACAAAGTACACCGCTGCTACGGACCAGTTCCTACATCAAGTCTTTATATGTCCTTAGTAGAGTTGTAACTTTGTAATTGTTCTTTGTTGTAATTCCTACTTAGCTTGTCTAGAAGCATTGATTAGGAAACTCTTGTAAACTCATAAACTTCAGTGTTTGTGTCGTGACTAGAGTTAGTCATGTATTGAAAGTCTTTGTAATAGGTGTATTGCAAAGTGGCTTGTAATAGGTGTATTACAAGTTAATGAGGGATTAAGGAGTTAATTCCTAGGTTGCATAGTTTGTAATCTAATAGGTTAATCATAGTGAAGTTGAAATTCTACAAGTGTAGGTCGTAGTTTTTAATCCCATTGAGCCGGGAATTTTCCACGTAAAAATTCCCTGTGTCACTTACATTCTATTGTGCAAGTATATCTGTGGAAATTAATATAGAACATGGTCTCTATATAGTTTGGTGGACTCTTATATTCTATGAATTGGTATCAGAGCAAGTTCTTTCTATCAGGCTAACACCTAGAAAGGATCCTCATGGCTGCTCCACCAAACTTCGAAGAAGGCCAGTCCACTTACAGTCCACCTAGGTTCAATGGCCAATACTATGGGTGGTGGAAGACAAGGATGCATGACTTTATCATGGATGAAGACTCCGAGTTGTGGGACGTCATCTGTGACGGTCCCTTTGTCCCTGCAAAGAAGGTTGGAGATCCAGTTGTGATAGTTCCTAAGATGAGGAAGGAGTTCAATGATGCTGATCGAAAATCCATTGAGAAAAAATTTCGTTCTAAGAAAATATTGGTTTGTGTAATAGGTTCTGATAAATACAACAGGATATCCGCTTGTCAATCTGCAAAAACAATATAGGAATCTCTACAGACTGCACACGAGGGAACCACTCAGGTGAAGCAATCCAAGATTGACATGCTCACCACTGAGTATGAGCTCTTCATGAAGGATGATTTCACTTCCATCATCAATGAGTTTCACTCTCTTGGTGAAATTATTCCAATAAACAAGCTTGTGAGGAATATCCTCAGTGTGCTGCCCGGCTCTTGGGAAAGTAAGGTAAATGTTATATCTGAGGCAAAGGATTTGCAGACACTGACCATAGACGAGCTGGTTGGAAATTTAAAGGAAACAATAGATAATCTGAAAAATGAAAGGAGGTTCTAGCTGAGAAAATCACTAGCATAGAACACGAAAGAGATGATTTAATGGTGGTAGTGGTAGACTAAAAAGAAACCATTGAGAGTATCAGTAAAGAAAATGAAGTTTTAGTTGAGAAAGTTTCTATTATTGAGCAAGAAAGAGATGATCTTTTAGTAGTGATAGTACACTTAAAGGAAACAATAAAGGAACTTAAAACTAAAAGTAGGCCTAGAAATTCTGAAAAAGGAAAAGAGCTTGTGAGTGAGGCACACATTAAAATTGAGAGTGAGTTGAATTGGGTAAAAACTAGTTTGTGTGCTGAACTTGAGAAAAATAAACAGCTTCAGGTAGAATTAGAAAGAGTTAAAAGTGATTTTGAAAAGTCTCTTAAGTGGACCTGGTCCTCTAATGTTATTACTGCCATGTATGTGAACAATGGTAGAAACATGCAGGGAATAGGGTTTCAAAGGTAGAAAACTCCTTACAACCCTCATAGAAAGTATGTTACTGTACTCGACAATTGGCTATGTACCCACTGTGGTAACAATGGACATTTCAAAGAAAGCTGCAAGGCCAGGGTTCAGTTTCTTCAGAAAAATAAGATTTTTGCTGAAAGAGTAACTACTGCTAGAGGACCTGGTGCCACTCATAGAAAACGCATATTACCTGCATGGACTAAAAGAGAACTCATCCGTCTTTTTCCTCATTACAAGGGACCCAATCTTATTTGGGTTCTTAAATCTAACCCTTTATTTCCTTGTGCAAGGAGCAGTGAAAGGAAGCAGCCATCAGTGGTACATGGACAGTGGATGTTTAAAGCACATGACTGGAAATACCATGGATTTTCTTTCACTGAAACCTCTGCGAGGAGGGAGTGTATCCTTTGAAAACGGCAAAAAGGGGTACATCTTGGTGTTGGAAGAATTGTAAAATCACTCACTTAATTGAGAATGTGTACTATGTCAATGGCCTTAAGTATAGTCTCTTGAGTGTTTCACAAATACGTGATAAGGGAAACAAGGTTGAGTTCTTGTCCAAGATATGCACAGTTACCAACCTTGTAACTGGTGAAGTGATGCTTGTGGCTAAAAGATACAAAAATATCTACGTTGCGGATTTTGAGTCTCTATAAAGTGGTTGAGCTGCTTGAAAGCAGTTGATGATGATGTTGAACTATGGCACAGAAAGATGGGACATGCAAGCTTCTCTCTACTGAATAAACTGGTCCAGAAGAACCTGGTTCGTGGTTTGTCCAAATCAAGGTTCAAGGAGCACAAAGTGTGTGATGCCTGCGCAAGAGGAAAGCATGTAAAATCTTCTTTCAAGCCCAAAAAGGACGTAAGCACCTCAAAACCACTTATCTTTTTCATATGGATCTATGTGGACCAATGAGGGTGCCAAGCAGGGGAGGAAAAAGGTACATTTTCATGATAGTGGATGACTACTTCAGGTTCACTTGGACTATGTTCCTCAGAACCAAGGATGAAATCTTTCAAGTATTTGTGGCTTTTGTGAAGAAGATTCAAGTAAAGATGGAATCAAAAGTAGTCTGCATAAGATCAGATCGCGGAACATAATTTGATAATGCAAAGTTTGATGGATTCTTCAATGAAAATGGTATTACCCACAACTTCTCAGCCCCAAGAAAACCACAGCAAAACAGAGTTGTGGAAAGGAAGAACAAGACTCTTGAAGATATGACACGAACAATGTTGATTGATAGTGGGATTGCTAAGAACTTCTGGGCAAAAGCTATCAACACTGGTTGCTACTTGGTGAAGATGTGCATGATCAGGTCTCTCTTGAACAAAACTCCCTATGAGTTGCTGAATGGAAGGAAGCCCAAGCTGACTCACTTGAGAACATTTGGATGCAAATGTTATGTTCTCAACAATGGAAAGTATCAAATTGGAAAATTTGATGCCAAGAGTGATGAAGGAATCTTCCTGGGTTATTCTTCTCAAAGCAAATCCTACAAGGTATACAACAAAAGAACCTAGTGTGTTGAAGAGAGTGTACATGTGATTTTTGATGAGTCTCATCTCTCCTCTGAGAAGAACAAGTACAATGATCAAGATGGAGAACCTTTGTTGGTTCCAGGAGATGTTATTGATATGGCAAATGGAAAAACAGACATGATGATCCATATCAAGGAAACAAGTGAAGACAATACAACCACTTCCTCATCCGTTGAAGAGGAACCAGGTTCTACAATCACAACCGCTGAAGCTGAAGATAGAGTGATTGATGTAGTTCAAGGTACTCCACTGGTAGCAGAAAGAAGCATCCAAGAAACTCAGTTAGGCATGCCCAGCTCCTCTACAAATGAGATTCAAGTGCCAAACTGGAAGCACAAGAGATCACATCCTCTTGACAATATAATCACCCCTCTAGATTCAGGAGTTCAAACCAGATCAAAGGCTAGAAATTCACTTTCCTTCTCAGCATTTCTTTCCCAAAAAGAACCCAAAAATATTAAGGAAGCCTTGAAAGATGCAGACTGGATCACAGCTATGCAAGAAGAGCTATATCAATTCGAGAGAAACAAAGTATGGCACATGGTACCCAGACCTACAGATCGCACCATCATTGGGACTAGGTGGGTATTCAGAAACAAGCTTGATGAGTTTGGGAACACAACAAGAAATAAGGCAAGGCTTGTGGTTCAAGGATACAATCAGGAGGAAGAAATTGATTATGATGAGACACTTGCTCCAGTTGCTCGAATGGAGGCTATCAGAATTCTCATATGGAATTTACTCTGTTCCAAATGGATGTCAAAAGTGCATTTCTGAATGGCTTTCTCAAGGAAGAAGTCTATGTCAAGAAACCTCCAGGATTTGAATGTCAGAACATCCTGAATATGTGTTCAAATTGGACAAGGCGTTATATGGGTTGAAACAGTCTCCTCGAGCTTGGTATGAAAGGTTGTCAAAATTTCTCTTAGAAAATGGATTTGCAAGAGGAACAATTGACAACACTCTATTTCTAAAGAAACGAGAGAGGAACCTGCTCATTGTTCAGGTATATGTCGATGATATCATTTTTGGGGAAACAGCAGATTCCCTGTGTGAGGAATTTGCAAAACTCATGGGAAGTGAGTTTGAGATGAGCATGATGAGAGAGTTGAATTTCATCTTGGGACTTCAAGTGAAGCGGTCCACAAAGGTATAAGTCAGCAAAAGTACATCAAGGAGCTTCTAAAAAGGTTTGACAAGGAAGCATCAAAAGTGATTGACACTCCCATTGCCACTACTACCCGCTTAGATATGGATGAACCTGGATCTCCGGTGAATCAAACCATGTATAGAGGAATCATTGGATCTCTCTTTTATCTTACTGCAAGAAGACCAGATATCGTATTCAGTATGGGTCTGTGTGCAAGGTTCCAGTCAAATCCTAAAGAATCTCATCTGAAGGCTGCCAAAAAATCTTGAGATATCTTAAGGGAACGCAGGACCTCGTTCTTTATACCCTTCAGGTGACAATTTTAATCTTATTGGGTATGTTGCTGCTGATTATGCAGGTTATCTGGTGGACAGGAAAAACATATCTGGAATGGCTCACTTTTTGGGTTCATGTCTTATCTCATGGGGCACAAGGAATCAAAATTCAGTTGCACTCTCAACAACTGAAGCAGAATATATTGCAGCTGCTTCTAGTTGTGCTCAGCTACTGTCATAAAACAACAACTGGAAGACTTTGGGGTGTACACTGATTGTGTACCACTTTTGTGTGACAACACAAGTGATCTCTACATGGACAAAAATGTAGTCCAACATAAGAGAACCAAGCACATTTATGTGCGACATCACTTTATCAGATACAACTGTAACGACCCGGTCTGTCATTACGTAGAACCTGTATTTTAATTATTATTATTGACTTGTTATGGATTGGTTATATTGTATTTGATGTATTAGAGTTTATAGGCTTGAAATCGAATGGTTGTAGTGAGAGTTCGGTTAATTAGCCTTTAAAAATAGCCTTAAAATGAGAAAAGTCAACTGAGAGTTGACTTATTGGTAAACGACCTCAGAATGCAAATTTTATGGCTCGGATAGCTTCATTAGGTGATTTGGGACTTAGGAGTATGTTCAGAATAATTTTGAGACGCCCGGTGTAGAATTAGGCTTGAATTGGCGAAGTTAGTTTTTGGTGATTTCCGGTCGGCAGTGGAAAATAGGCTATCGGGGTTGGAATAGAATTCTGATAGTTGGAACAGGTTCGTAATTTCATTTTGGATATGTCTGCAAAATTTCAGGTCAGTCGGAGTTGTTTTGGATAGTTTCGGCATCGTTAGTGGATTTTAGAAATTATCAAAGTTTTTAGGCTTGAATCCGATGTGAAATTGGTGTTTTGATGTTAATTTTAGTGTTTTGAGAGTGCAACTAAGTTTGAATGATCATATGTGAGGTGTTGGTATGTTTGGTTGGGGTCCCGAGGGGCTCGGTATTGATTTCGGATGGTTAGCGGGAAGTTTGGAACTTGAAATATGCAGCTTCAGCTACTGGTGCTGGTGTAACCGCACTTGCGGAAGTTTGACCGCAGGTGCGGAGTTGAGAGCCTCAGTGGAGAATCGCAGGTGCGGGAGGAGTATCGCACCTGCGAAGTCGCATGTACGGAGAATAGGCCGCAGGTGCGGAAGCTAGCCCGCTTAAGGGAAGTCGCAGGAGCGGACGTGGGACCGCAGGTGCGGGTCCGCATGTGCGCTTAAGTGGCCATAGGTGCGGAACCACTGTTCAGAAAATATAAGATAAACCCTCCGCGACTTAAACATATTTTTACACCATTGTTGTACGGAAAAGAGCTTTTGAGGCGATTTTTGAAGGGGGAAATCCTTGTTCTTCATAGAGGTAAGTGTTTTGATCATTAAAACTCGATTATGGATGATTATAGATCATAAAACTAGTGTAAATTCATGGAAAATCAGTAGAAAAGTTTGGTTTTAGGGCTTGAAATTATGAGACCTTTAGGGGTCGATTTGAGAGGTCAAACGAACTCCGATTTTGGTGTTCTTTATATATACGGACTCGTGAGAGGACGAAAACCACATTTGTATAAAAATTTCTGAGTTTCGGGATGCGGGTCCGGGAGTCGGGTTTTGACCAATTTTGGATTTTTGAGCTAAATTTGATATGTTTCGATTGGAAATTGTTCCTTAAGAACATATTGATGATAAAAATCTGAACTTGGTAGATTTGGAGCCTTCGGAGGTTGATTCGAGAGGCAAGCGTGTTGCGAAGTAATTTCGGGCTAGTTTTGAGGTAAGTAATGTCTTTAAATCTTGTCCTGAGGGTATGAAACCCCGGACTATGCACCCTTTCACGGGTTTTGAAATGCAAAGGTTGAAACTTTGGAGATATATTCCTTACTTAGGTGACTATTGAGTTGCTAAACCGACTTTTAAGCCTATGCTTACTTAGTATTATTTTGTTATGATATGATTTGGGTTGTAACCCGTGTTTGGGGCCTAGTGCCGACTTGTTTACCCTTCGGGGATTGTGTTTACTATATTTTTACTCACTGATATGCTATGATTTTACACTCAATCGTTTCCTGATAAATTGTTTTGACACTCAGAGTATTTTGATACTATTTATTGAAAAATGAAACACAGTTTTGGGTCGAGAACCCGGTATGTTTATGGCCTAAGGAAAAATTGAGAGTGTATGACTGAGTGGTGAGGAGGCTTTCAGGCCTCAGGAGTGTGGTGAGGAGGCTTTCAGGCCTCAGAAGTGTGGTGATGAGGCTTTCAGGACTCAGGAGAGTGGTGAGGAGGCTTTCAGGCCTTATGTTATTATTGCGCTTAGGCTGTAGGAGCCCCTCCGGAGTCTGTACACACCCCCAGTGAGCGCCGATACCGATTGAATGATGATGATTGCCCGCGGGGCTGATACTGAGTGATTATTGATACTGAGTGATGTTGATACTGAGTGATTGAGAGAATTCCTAAGGGGCAACTGTTACAAGAAATGATTTTGGCCCGAG
The DNA here is from genome assembly GCA_005239495.1 of Nicotiana undulata. Taxonomy (NCBI): domain Eukaryota; kingdom Viridiplantae; phylum Streptophyta; class Magnoliopsida; order Solanales; family Solanaceae; genus Nicotiana; species Nicotiana undulata. Next base: position 83,275 of record ML271271.1, read on the forward strand.
GGGCAGATTTATGATAATTTTTCTAAGTCTTCGAACTATGATTTACTTCGTTTTCAAACTGGCTTTTATGAGGAATTTTACTAAGATATGCTGATATTTCTTTTGTTTTCAAAGGTTTTCTGGAAACTGATTTCGAACTTATTATTTGATGAATACTACATGGTGACTCGGTGTTTTACTTGTTTTGTGGAATTGTGTATCTGAACTGTGTGTTTTATAATTCTCATACTGTGATTTATTTTCATTACTACTGAGTTGGCGTACTCATAAAGACTCCCTGTGCCTCTGTGCACAGGTTCAGGTGACGGTTTGGAGCAGTAGTTGTCCTTGCTTGTAGTTGCAGATTCACGGGATTTCGAGGTAGCTGTTTAGCGTCCACAGCTTCTCCACTTCCCTTCCTTATTATGCTTTTAGCACTTGATTCAGAGAAATATATTATAGTTTTAGTAGGGTTAGATTTATCTATTCTTAGATGCTCATGACTATTGACAGTTCTTGGGAGGTTTTGTCTAGACTATTATGGGGAACGCTAAGACTTAATTATATTATTTGATGATATGGTTGCATGCTTATTATTAAATTGTGAACTCTTATAATTGAACAAATGTGTAGCAAAGTGATGGTTGGCTAGCCTAGTTCCACGATAGGCGCCATCACGGCCTGTTAGGATTTGGGGTCGTGACAAGTTGGTATCAGAGCTCTAGGTTACATAGGACTCAACGGTCATGAGCAGGTTTAGTAGAGTCTTGCGGATCGGTACGGAGACGTCTGTACTTATCTTCGAGAGGCTACAGAACTTTTAGGAAACATCTCTATTTCTTGAACTTTTTCGTGCCAATCTATTGATTCTTGAAATCTAAACTTACGTTGTTTCATTCTCTCACAGATGGTGAGGACGCGGAATACCGATCAGGGTGACTAGGCACCAGCCAGACCCACAAGGGGTCGAGGCCGTGGTAGAGGTAGGGGACCATCCCAGGAAGCAGCCAGGGTAGTACCACAAGATCCCCCTATCGTTGAGGACCAGGTTCCCGTCGATGGTGCTCCAGTGGAACAGGCTCAGGCACCGGCAGTGCCTATTATTATTTTGGGTCTTCAGGAGACCCTGGCTCAGATATTGACGGTTTGTTCCAGCTTAGCTCAGGCAGTTGCCATGTCCACTAGTGCCACTGCAGCTCAGGCCGGGGGAGGCAATCAGACTCCAGCTGCCCGGACATCTGAGCAGGTTCTACGGGGTATTCAGACGCTGGGGGTTGACCCAGCTCAGCCGGTTGTCCTAGTCCAGGATTTTGTGGTTCCAGCTATGCCCGAGGATGAGCAGCGTAGACTGGAGAGGTTCAGCAGACTTAAGCCTCCGACTTTCAGTGGTACAGAGGGTGAGGATGCCCAAGGTTTTCTGGATAAATGCCAGGGAATACTACGTATTGCGGGTATTTTGAAGACCAGTGAGGTATCGTTTATTACATTCCAGTTTGCGGGTGCTACTTTTACTTGGTGGGAGTCATTCGAGAGGCATAGGCCGGTTGGTTCAGCACCTCTCACTTGGCAGCAATTCTCCACGATCTTTTTGGAGAAGTATGTTCCTCAGTCCCACAGAGAGGAGCAGCGCAGGCAGTTTGAGCAGTTACGTCAGGGAGAGTTGTCAGTTACTCGGTACGAGATGAGGTTTTCCGAGTTGGCTAGACATGCTTCAGAGATTGTCCCTACTGATAGGGAGAGGATTAGGAGGTTTATGGATGGTCTTACTTATCAGCTTCGAATCTTGATGACCAGAGAGAGAGTGTTTGGAGCTACATTTGAGCAGGTTGTTGACATTGCTTGGGATATTGAGTCGGTTCGTAGGCAGGATCTTGAGGAGAGAGAGGTCAAGAGGCCTCGGGGAGCAAGAAATTTCAGTGGTTCTCCTCTAAGAGGGCAATTTCAGCCTAACAGAGGTCGTTTATTTAGACCTCCACAGCCAGTTCGCCCAGCTTATAGTGGTGTATCTATGGGGCAGGGTCCTCGTAATTCTCATCAGGGACGTTCATCTTTTAGTGCCCTCCCAGTTTAGAGCTCCGCCCGAGCATCATCTTATCATGGCTCTTCTATGCATATTTCGTTTGTGGTCATCACGGTGGCAGAAGTTCTCATCAATTTTCATCTCCGGCTTTCAGGTAGTTGTTATGAGTGTGGAGAGTTCGGACATGGGTGGAGGCAGTGTCCCCGTCGTCCTAGTAGTTCATCCCAGCAGAGGGTCCAGCCCTCGACTTCAGCCCCAGTCACTTCACCACCTACCCAGGTCGCTAGGTGTGGTGGTCAGGCAGCTAGAGGTCGTCCTAGAGGGGGAGGTCGAGCAGGTGGAGACCAGCCACGTATTTATGCACTTCTGGCTAGGCCTGATGCTATGGCTTCAGATGCGGTGATTACAGGTACTATTTCAGTTTGTCACACCGATGCTTTGGCTTTATTTGACCCTGGTTCCACGTACTCTTATGTCTCATCCTATTTTGCTCATTTTCTGAATATGCCCCGTGAGTCTCTAGTTACTTATGTTCATGTTTCGACTCCGGTGGGTGATACTATTATTGTGGACCGTGTGTATCAGTCGTGTCTTATATCCATTTAGGGTTTGGAGACCCGAGTGGACTTGATGTTACTCAGTATGGTCGATTTTGATGTAATTCTGGGCATGGATTGGTTATCCCCATGTCATGTTATTCTTGATTGTCACGCTAAGACTGTTACCTTAGCTATGCACGGAGTTCCGAGAGTTGAGTGGAGGGGGTCTATAGAGCATGTACCTAGCAGAGTGATTTCTTATTTAAAGGCTCAGCGTATGGTTGAAAAAGGGTGTGAATCTTATTTTGCGTTTGTGAGGGATGTTAGTGGTGAGACCCCATCTGTTGATTCTATTCCCGTAGTCCGTGATTTTTCGGATGTATTTCCTGCAGACCTGCCAAGCATGCCACCTGACAGAGATATTGATTTTGGTATTGACCTGGTTCCAGATACTTATCCTATCTCTATTCCACCTTACCGTATGGCACCAGCAGAGTTGAAAGAATGAAAAGAGCAGCTTCAGGAACTCTTAGATAATGGGTTCATTCGGCCTAGGGTATCACCTTGGGGTGCGCCGGTGTTGTTTGTGAAAAAGAAGGATGGTTCGATGCGCATTTGTATTGACTATAGACAGTTGAATAAGGTTACAGTGAAGAACTGTTATCCTTTGACTCGTATTGATGACTTATTTGATCAGCTCCAGGGAGCTAAGGTGTTCTCCAAGATTAACTTAACGTATGGGTATCATCAGCTGAAGATTCGTGATTCTGACATTCCGAAGACTGCTTTCAGAACCAGATACGGTCATTATGAGTTTATGGTTATGTCATTTGGGCTGACCAATGCCCTAGCCGCGTTCATGCAATTGAGGAATAGTGTGTTTCATCCCTACCTTGATACTTTCGTTATTGTTTTCATTGATGACATCCTGGTTTATTCTCGTAGCCAGGAAGATCATGCTCAACACTTGAGAATCGTGTTGCAGAGATTGAGGGATGAGAAGCTTTATGCAAAATTCTCCAAGTGTGAGTTTTGGCTTGGTTCGGTAGCTTTCTTGGGACACATGGTGTCTAATGAGGGTATTCAGGTTGATCCGAAGAAGATTGAGGCGGTGCAGAGTTGGCCCAGACCGTCCTCAGCTACTGAGATTCGAAGTTTCCTTGGTCTGGCGGGTTACTACCGTCGCTTTGTAGAAGGATTTTCTTTTATTGCTTCACCTCTGACCAAATTGGCACAGAAGGATGTTCTATTCAGATGGTCCGATGAATGTGAGGAGAGCTTTCAAAAGCTTAAGTCGGCATTGACCACAACTCCGGTATTAGTGTTGCCTACTGGTTTGGGTTCTTATACAGTTTATTGTGAT